>CAJQZM010038851.1:32109-53528 GCA_907164665.1 Colias nastes
ACTTTTCCGTTTTTGAAGTCGGTTGTTTTTAACGCAGTTATTTTTATTTAATAATTTTTAGTGTAATTTTCAACACGAATCAAACGAGCCCAAACTCGATAAAGTTGAGTCAATATATTACTGAGTTCCTATGGCCACCTTCCGATTCCATCATCAAATCAGCTCTATGTCATGATAATGTTTCATCGCTATCCAGTTTACATACGTATACAAAATTTCAGCTCAATCAGTTACCGGGAAGTGAATCAAAGTTACTTGCTACATTCCAATTAAGTCATCGAGTACAGACAAAAATGCTCATAAAATAAAAACTACGAGGCCTAGCCAAATAAAATTTTTATGGGACCAATTCGACACCATCCCGCATTGAACAAAAAAAGAATCACGTAAATCGGTTCAGAAACCTCGGAGTAATCGGTGTACATACATAAAAAAAAACATACCGGCCGAATTGATAACCGCCTCCTTTTTTTTGAAGTCGGTTAAAAATACTTAATTCATCCCTTGGTGGTATCCTTTGAATTAAATATTCATCTTCAAAAGATTATTTTCTATCAGTCCCCGATTTCAAGGACGTTCTTTTGTGTATTCTATTCAGAAATGTATCTCAGACGTCTTTCATCTGATATTCATATTAGTATTTTTCTGTTGAAAATATTTGAAGATGGTAATCAGAACTATATATTTTCCAGACTTCAGGTGAATTTTTAAGGTTAATTAACCTGATTCCACTTCCAGGAATTTTACCTTTATTCACCTACTAGCTGTGCCCCGTGGTTTTACCCGCAATGCTCCATGCAGTAACTACTTTTTTATTTTATCCAGGACATACATACAGACAAACAGACAAAAATTGTAAAAACTATATTTTTGTCTTCGACATCAATTATTGTAGGTCAATGTACAGTTTTGACTTTCCGATTTATTTTTATTTATATGTTTTGATTTAAAATTTCTACTACTGTATGCAAACAAAGTCAGTTTATTTGCTGCTTTAAAATCTAGCATGATTTATATTACGTGTCTTATAAGGACTCTATGAAAACATAATCATAGACCTCATAAATGTTAAGTCGTGTAGGCATTTTAGTATCCATTATGGCTCAAGCATGTAATGTCTCTCAACAGACGTTTTATCTTCTTATGAAATTAATCCACACTAGAAGGTTTATTTCTTTTTGTACCTATAGTAAAATTACTGCTTTCCTTTAAAAATCTAATTCGATACATTACTGATTTCCTGTATAATTTGATTCAAATTATATTTTTTTGCAAATGTATCTACTTATTTCTATGATCATAATAAGTTAGAATGCTTTCCGATCGGTGGCAAATGTTAAAGTATGCTATGGCGATTCAAAAGTGTTTCTAGAAGAAGTCTAATTGAATAAATAAAATAATGTTCGACCTTCGAATTTGTTCGAATATTTCATACTTAGGCATTAACTTCTTTAATCATTTATATATTAACGTCTGAGAAAATCTCAAGTATTCAATCATGTAATCAGCATATTAGTAAGGCTTTCCTTAAACATCGTTAATGGCGAAGTTACAGAAATAAAAAAAGAAAATATCATCATAGTTCATAGTTATGGACGTTCTTCTTCTATTTGCCAAACCTCTTACAGCCCCTTACATAAATAATAAAATGAACAAACATACATACCATTGAAGCTACATAAATAATAGTAAAAAGGGACCAAAAAGTGAATTTATAAGACATGTATTTTGAGAAACATTCTGCATATCTTGAAACATGACTGTTTCGTACACAAAGGCTTTAATCATCTAAATGGAGAGAGCGTGCCAACTTTACAAAATGCCTGCTACATGCTGGTCATTTCTTGAAATGCTTTTATATGTGACTCTATACTTACTATAAAGTAGTACTACTAATATTATAAAGCTGAAGTTTGTTTCACATGCTTATTTAAAGAATTACTGGTACGAATTGAAAATTATTAATTTATTGAACTACTAGCTTTCCACCTGCGGCTTCGGTAGTCATAGAAAACCCCGCATAGTTCCCGTTACCGTGGGATTTCTGGGATAAAATCTATCCTATGACCTTTCTTACGTCTCAAGCTATCTCTGTATCATATTTAATGAAAATCCGTTTAGTGGTTGAACCATGAAGAAGAGACAGACAGACAGACAGATGGACAGAGATAATATAGAGTAGACGTAAAGTACATTTTATTAAATAATTTTGTGTTGCATAAACTATTTATCGATGAAGGTTATTAGGCCATAATATAACATCACACGTCACTAATAAAAGCGAAGTAACAATAAAAAATGTTGCAAAAGCGTAAAAAAATCCTTTTAAAAGCTGACGAAGTTACATGAGCTAGCTAAACTATGAAATAGTTCCTGTACCTGCCTCGTCCACATGAGAGTGATTAGACACAATTTCCCTGCGTAATTTGCATTGAAGCTTCACTCCTTTTTGGCGCAATGCTGTGTTATACAAGCGTAGCCAACATTAAAATATGATGTAAATTAGAACTACAAGTTCCTGAAATTTGTGAGTTTAGCATACTTACTTTTGTACTATTAGTATTGATTAATACTGTGTTTTTGGTTAATATATGGGTTGTCATCTTTTGAAACCTATGTTTTATATGTAAATCCACTTTTCAGGATGATATCTATGTAATATGTAGTAGGTAGTAGTATGAACTTACATTGATATTTATATATTTAAATCTATATTACATTCCATAAACATATTACCATTATTAACTATTAGAAGGTTGCTTGTCAGAGATCGCTTGTAAGCGATAAGGCCGCCTGTTTAACATGTTGTATCTAATATGTTTCTCTCTTTTCTTCTGTATTCGTGTATTTAATAAAGAATTTTGTTGTATTGTATTAACAGTATAAACCTCTGTTATCATATACAATGCAGTTTTGTTGAACGTATGTTTCATCGCGATACGTGCAGTGGAAGTGGAGAGTTTAAAAGATAAGGTCTAATTTTTCAGGCGATGCTAGTTAGTATAATAAGGTTTTATGTTAGTATAATAAAAGACACACAAGTTTATCCGTAAAACCTCCCTGTAGTATACTAATTCTAAAATAACAGTGACTGTAACGTAACTCGGGAACTAACACTAAGTTTCTGAAACATGTGTTAGTTTGGTATATTAAAATTTGTCTGCTACTGAACTAATAAATGCATTATTAGTTTAGATAATAATTTTCTAAATTCTTATATTTATATGAAACTTGATGATTGAATAGATATTAAACTAACATAACATTTAATTTTTGCGAACGATTTTAACATTTTTCTTAAATCTAAAGTCAATGTTGGATTTACTTCACACGACTTCAGACCGCCTTCAAATCAGTTCTTTTTTTACATTTTTTTATTTTTATGAAAATGATGAACTAATTGATAACAGACTTAATTCAAAGCTGTAATAATAATTTATCAAAAGAAATTGCTCCTACCGTATTTATAGTCATAATTCAAACTTACACTGCTAAAAATGTTAGCAATTTGTCTTACATGTTTAGTGCGCAATCACAAAAGCAACACTTTCCCGTATTTAAAAAGCCTTTTCAGTTGTAAAACTGTGTCCGTAACATTAAAAACACTTGGCAGAGTGCCTGTACAGAGAGCCAAAGAGGTTTTTTTATTTACAGGAACTTGTATTTTTTAACTTGTACCGGCAATTTGGGGTACAACTATGTACGTGTTTGAAATTTTAAATAGAATACGAAACATGTATGTAGATTATATTATGATTATGACGTAGTGCGAATAAATAAAATAATACTTACCTAATTAATGAAAATATTATGACGTTGATTTTAATTGAGTACTGTTTCTTAAATCACATTTTATATTTTGTAAATGATGTTAATTGCATTTCTAATTACATGCGTTTTTTTTACTTCACCTAATAATTTTGTGACTATAAACTAAAAGCGATTGAATTTTGGACTTTGAAAATGTATGTAGGTGGTCTGTAGGTATTGGGAAAAGGTTTAATTTTATTCATTTTTTGTAGCCTTTGCGAGCGAGTTAATAAAAGACATGTGAATAATTAACTTAAACATAATATATTTAAAAAAAATGATGAATTACCCAAAAATCACTATCTACTTTAAAAATGTTACCTCCAAACTCGGTACTCCCACCATACAAGCAAAATTGCACTAACCAAGCAATTTGACCCACATTAAACTACATAAAATGTAATTTTGCCGCAAAAGCACGTAGCTATTATGTAGCAAGTTTTAGTGGAATTTAGGCTTGGTGTAGATTGTTGAAATTAGCCGGCTTCACAAAATGGTAGGGTTACATTTTTGTAAATATTTTGAAAGCTATACTAGGCATTCAATTAGTTTTCCTAGAAAAGTTTCAGTAAATTCTTTAACACATTTCTGAATATGTGGACCTTTCTAAGTTCAAAATTATTTAGATAATATATTAGATTTTGTTTCACCAAAAAAAATTCATGCTTAAATTTTACAACACAGGCACGGAATACTTGATAATGACACAGGTAGGTATGAACTATGAAGATATTATGTACACCGGCATATGATTAATTTGTTATTTGTTTGAATGTTTTAAAAACTAAATAGAAATTAATTTATCTATTAAAGAGGATACAATAAATGTAATATCATATGAAAATATCCCAGTATTAAAATATCAAAATATATTATGTTAGTGAATATAAAGCCTTAAACCCAATTAGGTCTACAACCCAACATTACTCACGAGTTTATCAGAAATGGACATTGTATGGAAATTTTCAACCAACAATTTCTCTTTTCCAAATATAATTTACGTTATAATATTTTAAGAGCTATGCTGTATATAGGCTATATATTTTCTGTGACAATTTCATTTACGGCAAAAATAATTGGACGAAATTAAATGATAAAGAAATATAAATACCTATGCACTACTCTATATAAAGCAGATGATTCCAAATGAAACATTTTTAGACTACATCAAAAACATATGAAATATGTAAATAATAGAAAACAATATTCATATGAAAATAAATCCTTCTTTGTTTAATAATAAAAAAAAACTTAGTTAATTACAGAAAAAATGATAAATTTCGAAAATAAATTTTACTAAACTGCAAAAAAGAATAATCACGTAGGCGTTTGAGATCTACGAAAAAAATAAAAACATCAAAAACCCCTTTTAGGGTAGAGCCTACAAGGGTGTCATTCGATATTTTGTTTACAAACGCCTTAAAAGCATCAGTAATGATCGAAATAATAATTCGGAGGGTGAAAAATTGAGCAAAATCAGTATAAGGTAACATAATAACGTTAAATAAGAAAAGGGAGAGGTATAAAGAATCTTTTATGTACATTTTCTTTGATTATTTTCTATGTTTATTATCTAGTTTTATAATGTATGGCAAAAGACGTTTGTGTTTATTATCTTGGTATAACTTTAAGGGCCACAGATAACGAAATAGTTATTATTTAAAATACACTTTAGACTTAATTATTTAGTAATCAGTAATAGAAGTCTACATACTTAGTTCTGACATAGTAAGTATGAACTGCAATTTCTTTTAATTCTAACTTTTAAAAATATAAATACTATTGAGTTTAAATTGTTATATAATAATATAATACTTATATGTATTATAGACCTTATAAACTGTAAAATTTTAACAGTACGGTCATGCACCAAAGTATAATAACAACGTTTGACTGTAGGCAGCTAGTACGTGTAAAAGATGCATAAATAATTATTTAGTAAAGTTATTTATTATACTTTATCTTCTATATCAAATATCTAACGAAAAATAATCATATTTCTTGTCCAGAAGCAAATACCACTACATAATATTATATTTGATAAATGAGTAGGTAGCTGTCAGCACCTAGCTCAAAAACTTATCTCATATTGAACTAAATATTCTAGTTTTTTATTCAAGAAACACTTTTCAAAGTAAAACTTACAATATTCAAAGGTTATAAATATATAAATGTTCAACAAAGCGCGGTTTTGAAACTTTTTCAATTACAACCCGGCTTACTTGGACTGGGGAAGAAATTAAAATTGTTTAGTAAATTCTTGTTTAGTTTTTATGGCGAAAAATAGTGTATTGTGGAATATTTCTTTGAATGGCATTTTATTATTGAATACCACTGTAAGGAAAAGTAAAGGAAAGAGCCAATGTTTGTTATAAGTTAAAATATGACCTAAGTCCTAAACAATAAGTAAATTATATGGAGACAAAATAAAGGTTTTGTTTTTAACAATAACTGATTTATCATTGGAAAAGTATATTTTTACTGAGATCCTATACATTATAAATGTGAAATTTGTGACGATAGATGTATGTACGTATGTTTGTTGCTCTTTCACGCGAAAACAGCGAACGAACAACGAATTTTGATGATACTTTGCAGTGATGTAACTTTTGTTCCAGAATAACACTTATTTATCCCGTATAAACGGGCGAAGTTAGGACAGGTGGCTAGTATTAGCATCACTACATACTTAGATCATTAAGTAAACTACCTACATAGTATAAAACAAAGTCGCTCTCTCTGTCCTTATGTCCCTTTATCTTTCAAACTACGCAACGGATTTTGATGCGGTTTTTTTAATAGATAGAGTAATTCAAGAGGAAGGTTTTAGTATATAATTTATTAGGTTTTAGAAAAAGCGGGCGAAGCCGCGGGCGGTAAGCTAGTAATATATAAAATAAGGTAGATATCTACTTAAATTAAACTAAAGTTATTTATATAAATCTATTAAACTTATTAATTTACTAAAGTTATTTGCTATATTTAGTTCAAACGTCTGTTCTCTTTGATAAGGTCTATAATAAACTAATTGCGGTCAAAACCCGCCAGACCTCAATACATTTGTGATATATGAACTATTACTAGCTCATACTTTGAATTTTGGCTCTTGGCCCAAATTAGATTGTTGAGACAAAGGCTTGTTTCTAAAGTCTCAAAGGTATGTAAAAACCTTAGAAATATTTTACGTTTGTGCTAGGTTCGAATGTAGGTAATTATTTTATACAAATATAGCAAGCACTTTTTACTTACTCTTTACTTTATGATTCACAACAGTTTTTATAAATCTTATATTTTTATTATTAACTAATATAATACGCAATAGTAATTAGTATCTGATTGTTATTCATTAACTAACACGATTAACTAACTTAGTGCCATTTCTAATATCTACGCTTATAATAACGTAACTACGTCATAATATATTATTATACCAACGTATTACATCCATTTTAAATGCATTGAAAAAAGACTACTTTCATTACAAACACAAACAATTTACCACAATCACCTTTTCGCCAAAATCGCCACTAAACAACCGTCCCTAGAGAAGTCTATAAAATAAACACAAACAAAAAACTACAAAGCATTCGCACCAAAGATCGCGTAATTCCATACATCCCTCGAGTAATATTTACGGCAAATACTCGTAACTTTTGTTCCACGAAAATATTTCCTGTCGTTACGTTTTTGTTTGTTCGCTCTTTGTTCCAACGTCTGGAACAATATTCCACTCGGAGTGAATTCTCTTTAACATTGTGGTTGCAATTTCTCGCTTATGTGGGCGGTTCAAACTTTAAAGGTACTTTTGTAGTTAAAAATATTTCGGAACTTTCTAGAACTGACTATACAAGTGATTATTGTTGTATATAATATGCTTTAAAATAACGATCCTAAGAACTTAGAAGCTTCACGATTCGTTAAATATTATGTTTTTGTGTTACCGTTCTTCTATGTAAATACATATATTACATTTTACATAATTATTATGCTGAATTTATAAAGCTGAAAGATCAGTTTAACGCGCTAATCCATATACGTATATGATCGAGGAAGGCTCTATATACTGCCTATATTTTTAAGCTATTGCATAGCTTCTATCGCGGGCCTTGGCGCGGGGACCGAATCGAGAAATTCCGTAACGAAAAAACCTCACGCTCCCCTCTCCGACGGGCTCGGAGGTGTGGCTTGAAGGCATGCTATGCATTTATGCAATAGCTTTACCGCGGCAGTCCCCGAGTGCCACACGTCTCTTTTATTATAATACTTGCGTGTCAGGGAAGTTTATTCCTTATTGTGATTATAAATGTGTTGCCGAAAAGATTTAACCCACATTTCTACAACAAATAAATTATTCTAAGCACTTATAACCGATCTCCACCTAAATACTATTTACCAAGTCACAATCAATCTTAACCCGACTTCGTATCGGTAAGCGAGATAAAAAGGTTTTATTTCTTACGAGATTTTGGTGAAAAATGGCTTACCTTTCGGCAGTTATATAACATGGGTTACTCGTGTCTTACTGGCTTTAAAAGTTAATAAATAAGGCTTTCTATATAGGTCTTTAATATTATAGAGTCAGCTAGATTCGAGTAGGTAGGAGGTAGGTATAATAATATTGAAGTATGGTATAAATATTATTTAAGTCCTACCTTCATTATGGCTTACAAATAACTAAATAAGTAGTAGAAAGCTTGTAGGAATGATTTATTTATTATATTTAATTTCAGATTTTTTACAAATGTAGTGTATGAATGAATGACTTAAAAAATCGGCAGGATTCGCATAAAATGCTAAGTAATATCTATTAAAAGATAAAAACCAAAATGTGTGAATTGCCTTGAAAGTAACACATTACAAGACAAATTATTATTAATTAACATATAACATATATTTCACTTTAATTAAAATTATATTATAACCTGGATGAAGAAAAATTTTAATCGCGTTAACAAACTCAGTGAAAACGAGCGGGAATCTCATAATTTTCAGCTTTCAATATTTGCCAACGTCATGCTTCCTTTTGGCTTTGATATTTAATTACGTTCCTACTTCTTCTACGTGATATTAAAAATAGGTATATTAAGAATATTTTTAACGTAATTTGAGCATTAAGCAACCATGGATTGAAAATAAATCAAAATACTTGGTTACTGTATTCGACATTACTTACTTAATGTAGGTATCCGAAAAATTTCGTACGGTCAGTAGAAGAGGAAAATAAATTAAAAATTCTTTCAATTTTCCTAAATAGGTATAATTATTTTTTTCTTTTACTTCCAGATTTGTGTAATGCTGCAACCAAGATACAAGCGTCCTTCCGCGGGCATCAAGCACGCAAGCAAACCCAGGTCGAAAAGACTAAGGAGCAGCAGGACAAGGTATATTTATTTACATTAAAAATACTTTTAAAAAATCATATAATACAGTAGAAATATACATAATGGACTGCCTTATCACTGTGCAGTGATCTCTACCAGGCAACGGTATTATTTCAATATGCCTAAATATATATATAATATACTAGCTCCTCATAAATTGCTCTTACAGTTACTTATCACTAAGTTTAAATAAAAAAAATACAACCTATTCTCAACCCCACCGAATTTGATTATAAAATATCATAAAAATCGGTCAAGCCATTACCGAGGTATATGGCAATAACACTGCTTTTCTGAAACAAAATAGTGTCAATATGAATAAAAAATAACTAAACATTTCCACAAAACACGGTCACAAAATTATACCGCTTCATACCAACTTCGGTGAAATTCCCTCATAAATATAAAAGGAACGAAAACTTTTTCATTGTCTATAGGTATACCTAACATTGACCTTCTTTGTCTCCTGAGTTCATTATCTAAAAATTCGCTCGTAAGATGTTTAAAAGTTTTCTAAATTTATTTGGGACCTATTCAAGATTGGATAAGGAATATGTTATTACTGTTGAATGGCTTATTCATTGGCTTCAAATGTATAATAATATGTTACGTTCAAAAACCGAAATTAATCACTGAACGAATTTGCTTACAACTCGTCGTGGTCATATTAAAGGATCCTTACGCGTTGTGAAATCACGGAAATACTACATTTTCTCTCCTCGAAATTCGTGCCATGATGTCAATCATACAATTATTATCTTTCGGTATTACTATTACTATATATTAATCTATACTAATATTACAAAGCTTAACAGTAGGTATGTTTACTTGCTTAGTTCATCGCGCTAATTTTAGGAGCTACGGGTTCGATTTGAAAAATTCTTTCAGTATTAGACAGCCCATTTATCAAAGAAGGCTTTAGGCTAGGACGGAGCAATCCCAGTAAAACTAAACCGCACAGCTAGTCATAAAAGACAACAAAAATATTCAAACACTTCGAGTATATTTTAGTATAGTGAATATAGTTTTTAAATCCTTGTCGGGTCAGCTACAAAAACATCCGATCGCGTCAGAGATTCTTTCATAACATTAAACAGACTGCGATTGTTCAAGCATGAACATTGATAACATTGATAGCCGTCTCTTGCCAACAATGATTGAGGTTTGACCTCTGGGCTAGAATAATTCATGTAGAAAACATGAGGTCAGTTTTAGGTACCTAATACGTCCATATATTTTGACCAGCATAATATGTATGCAAATAAATGTTTTCTTCTTTAAAATTTGCTCTATAAGTAAGTAGCTCATAATAATGGAAAGAAAGATAGCAAAAATGCTTTCTTGCAATATTTCTTTATATACTGCATATTTTTACGAATATTTTAAAGATATTTTAAGTTTCAAATAAGTTAGTAAAACTTCAACTTTTCAATCTCTTAAAAAGTTCGGGCAACGTTCCCTATTACAAATTTCCCTGCCAATCCTTTTTAGTAAGTTTTCGTGAAAAAATTGAGTCGTCTTATTTTCTAGGTTCTTTTATAAATATTCACAATTTATACCGTGTATCAATTAAGATGTAAAAACAATATAACGAAGAACGAAATTAATAAAGAATTACTTTTTCATTATTATAAATAAAACATACCTGCAAGTAAATTTATTAATAATCGATTTGCTAAAAATAATCTACCTAGTCTACGTAGAAATTTCTATCACAGCTTAAGAGCTTCTAAAATTTAAATAAAAGCAATACGTATAAAGTTTTTTCAACAAAGAAAAACCTATTTCGGTTACCATAAGCCGGATAGTGGAACCACACACTTCCCTAAGCTCCCGGATTTGTCCCAGTTATTCCATCCGCTATTGATTTTCATCGAGAGAAGATAATTTTCATTTCATAGGTATTTTTTTCAAAATGTGAATGTGATAAACCTAATGTAAAATCTATACTATAATATTATAAAACTGAAGAGTTTGTTTGTTTGTTTGAACGCGCTAATCTCGGGAACTTCTGGTCCGATTTGAAAAATTCTTTCGTTGTTAGATAGCCCATTTATCGAGAAGGGTATAGGCTATGTATCATCTCGCTAAGACCAACAGGAGCGGAGCACTGTGGGTAAAACCGCGGAGCACAGCTAGTAATTTGTAAAACTCTTTATTAGCAGACATTACAGCTTAACAAATTACTTAAACTACTTATGTAGGTACCTACATGCTAAAAGGATTGCCGCTCAACATTCTACAGCAAAAACACAGGCTTTTAACAGAGATTTTCAACGGCTCTCTTCTTTTACAAAACTGTTATTTTTTGTAGGAAAGTATCGCCTTCATTGTATATTTTCAACAAATAGTCAAACCTCTAACCTTAATGAAATTTGAATCCATAATATAAAATAAAATACTTCAACCATAAAAACATTCAAATGTTTCTTTAACCCATTGAGCCCCAAGCGGCCCGATCGGTCCCAGACACAATAGATTTTCTATTGTGTCTGTGGTTCCGGGGCCTGAGTTACTACGAATCACTACACACATACTTAATAACAGACATTTTATAAAAAAACTAAATACATAAGTAGTATAATATAACACTTAAATAACTGGTCTGTTAAAGACTTAGTCGAGTCAAAATATAAAACACGAATGTATAAGAAACCTTTTGAAACCAAACCAGACTAGAAATACCTGAAAATATTTAAATTATGCTTTTATTTAAATGAGGCCACGCGAAGCATAAATTAACCTATAAAAAGCTTCAAAACGGGGTGAAAACAAAAACGATGGAATAATATTTGTTTATGTTTAAACTCTTTAATCCATGGTATGTTTATTCAAGCTGGTAATAAATTATGATATTATGAGTTATCTCTGGTTTGTTCAGAAGTAATTATGTTATTTTTTGTCTGTATTATTTGTATGTGTTTGTTTATTTTTTGTAATAAAGATTAAACATTGTTTTTAACGAACTAGCGCGGGCGTAGGGCTAAAGGATCAAAATATATGTAATTATTGTAAACTTATAAGGTTAAAATATAGTTTTGAGTATTTTGAAATGATTATTATTTCATTTAATATTGTGTAAAATTGATTAATATTGTTATTAAAACTTGCATCTACAGTGTCTATAGTCTGTGGACCCGCGGACGTCAAGCAACCTCAAATATGTTTACCCGCAGCGTGACCACTTTTAGTAGATTTCTACTTTTTTGGTAGATTTGAGACAAAGAGAACGATGATTTAGTAGTCTGATAATTTAGTAGTATTTTCAGTAGAAATTCAGTATCGTTTAGATTTCAGTATAAAATCAGTATTTTAAAACATTCTGAAAAATGGTAATCCAAAATGCAAGTATCCAAGCCAAAAAAAGAAAATAGCAACACTAATCTCTATGAAGTCTTGCGTCGGGGATTTCCCGTAACTTATTATTGAATACGGTGCTGGCTATCTATGTCAGAAGAAACCCAAATTTGAAAATGTGAGCAATTTGGCGAAACAATTGCTTTGTCTGGAAGACGTCGCACGTATCGAACGCAAAATGCGAACGCATTTTTTTTCAGCTATAAACAGAATCAAGACAAAGGATCGTAACAGATTCTGTAATAAAAATGTACATGCAATCTTACATGCAAAAGAGGGTTTAAAAAATGCAGGAAATTGTACGAATTTTAAACCTGAAGAATCAATGATTCAAGTTATGAAAAAATATGCAATATATAAGATGCCTTATATAAAAATGTTAAAAAGGATGATGAGAATAAAAAATAAATAAGTGTAAGACCCGATTTTTCAATCGTTGGTTAAAACTTATTCGTCGAATAAAGTATTACACGATAATATTATAATGTCACCTGTAAACTGTCAATTACAGGCAAGAAGAATACATTTTTGAAATGGTAGTTTAATACGTTATTCGACGAATAAGTTTTAATCAACGATTGAAAAATCTGCCCTTAAATACAAAATTTTGTTCAATATGTTTTATTTTATACAGGCTGTGTATCAAGTACCTTGAAAAACATAATTATTAATGGTAGAACAGGCTGATTAGGAAGGCAATGAGGATATAATCACTACGTTTTACGTTTTATAGGAAAGTAGAATTTCAGTAGAATTTAAAACTGGGATTGGTAGATTTTGGTAGATTTTAGCAACTTTTTTGGTAGATTGTGTAATTAAAAAGTGGTCACGCTGTTTACCCGCCAAAAATTGACATGTCAAACGTCAAAAGTTGATTGTGTTTGGTTCGGAAATTGAACAGAATTGTGATGGTTTTAGCCGTTATTTCGTGTGTATTTATTTTCCAAAATGGAGTGGCTTTTTATATTATCATTTTTTACAGGGACCACCTCCATGAGTGACCGTCTATTTTTAGACGTTGTTTCTGCTGAAAATCAATATCGGTTCGGCAAAACATGGCTAAATAACAATCGAGAATCGTTTATTGAATACCTGCCTCCTCTACGTAGGTATTTAGAGAATGTAACTTCTTTACGTTTTTGTTCGAGTTTCTTTACAATTTAGACAAAGAGAGCCTACTTGTTTGTTTAATGTAACAAAACATTTACGTTTTATATAAATTCCCATTATTTCAATCTAGATATTATATATAGGTAAAAGTACTAGAATAGTTTCCAAATAAAATTTCTTACATATTCGATATTGTTCGATATCTTCAGATTATGAATGTTCCTTAAAAAAAAGCCCAACAACAACAATTAAATTTGTTTTAATAATTGTACATCGTAATAAAAAATCTTTCAGTATTAAATACATTTTGTTATATTTTTAATAACAACCCAGCCGGCCGGCCGGCCTGGCCGCCCCATAACCCATTATACACAAGCTGAGATTCGTTATTTTCTTTTCAATTTTATAAAAAATATTATGTATAATAAAGTGTTAAATAAATAAAATAAATAAATAACTGATCATTTACATCATATCATTAAATCCGCCCCTCATGTTCAATTCCATAAAAATACCAACAGCCGAGTCTGTACTAAATTCTTTGTAAAATCAAACGTTACTTCTACCCTAGTTCCTAGGTCATTACAAAAGATGTCTTTGAGCGAAAGCACAAAAGAAAAAAACAGTAGAACCACAAAATACTACATTCACACTCTCATAACTCATTATAACGAGAGGGCTTGTACGAGAACTTTGTTTTTGTGGATTTTGGCCTTTGGGGTATGTGAAGGAGGGGGGGGGGGAGTGACAAATATAAGGGGAAAGAGACGACCTAATTTTCTGTGAAATATTTCATTTCCTGCTTGCGAAAATGGATCAAGTGACGTAGATGTAGAGCTATAGTTTTATCACTGAAACTATCCTACTAATATTATAAATGCGAAAGTTTATGAGGATGTGTGTGTGTGTGTTTGTTACTCTTTCACGCAAATACTACTGAACCGAGTACAATGAAATTTAGCACACGTATAGATGGTAACTTGGATTAACACATAGGATAGGTTTTATCCCGGAAATCCCACGGGAACGGGAACTATGTGGTTTTTCCTTTGAAAACGCGGGCGAAGCCGCGGACGGAAATCTAGTAATCTATAATCACTACATAGTATAAAACAAAGTCGCTTTCTGTGTGACCTTTGTATGCTTAAATCTTTCAAACTACGAAACGGACTTTGATGCGGATTTTTTAAATACCTAGATAGAGTGATTCAAGAGGAAGGTTTTAGTATATTATAATTGATTATGTTTTAGACAAAGCTGGTGAAGCCGCGGGTGGAAAGCTAGTCTATAATATAAAATGAATCGCAAAATGTGTTTGTAAGCGCATAACTCGAGAACGGCTAAACCGATTTCGTTAATTATTTTTTATAATATTCCTTGAAGTACGAGGATGGTTCTAATTAAAGAAAACGTTAACATAAGTACCACGGGCGTAGCCGGGGCGGACCGATAGTATTATTATAAATTTATGAATAGATCGAATCTTTTGCTTTATGAAAAACTACAACTAAGTTGTTGTAAATAATGTAGAATGTGTTTATAATTGATACCTATAGCACAGACTAATAATAATATACTACGTATACAACCTATAGCTTTTGCAGAAAATTTCTACAAGAATTTAATGCATAAAGTTCATTGAAATCATATTACAAATTACTCGGAAGAAATAAGTTTAAATAATAACGAACATTAGACAAAGACAATAAAATAAATTATGCAATAAGTATAAATCTACTAACTATAAAAATACCGCGAAAAAAAACAACAGTACATAATGCTTTCGCATTGGCTAATGGAAAAATAGTGTTCTAATACTCGTAGGTACATTATAATAATTGCTCGACTCCATAGGTGCTATAAATTATTTTTCTTCTAACCACTTAGCCATTCTAATAATAATATTATAAGTAAGTTATTATGTGTGTTACTTGCACATTATAAAATAGGACTGGATTTACGTAAATCGATTTTGCATAAATTAATTATTATCGAAACAAATCTTCTTCTATAGATTAGGTACTGTAGACTGTCAGAACGTCTATAATGGCCAGTATCTAAATTAGGAATAAGAGATCTTATGTCACATCTATACTTAATATTATAAAGCTGAAGTTTGTTTGTTTGAACGCGCTAATCTCAGGAACTACTTATCGAGGAAGAGGCCCATTTATCGAGGAAGGCTATAGGCTATAATATCACAGTATTACAATATTATTTCCGGTAATACTGTGATAATATCATCACGCTAAGACCAACGGGAGCGGAGCAATGCGGGTAAAACCGCAGGGCACAGCTAGTAGAAGATATTATTTCATTAGCATTTAACCCATTGAGCCCCGAGCGGCCCGATCTGACCACGACACAATACATTTTCTATTGTGTCTGTGATTCCGAGGGCTGAGTTAGCATGTTCTTCAATACTCAATTCGGAAACCAGCTGACGTAATACACATCATGTCACAGTTGTCAACTACGAGAAGCTCTTTATAATTGCGTTTCTATCCATAAATGTTAACTGAATATTGGCGACCCCTTATTAAACCACTAAAACCGCACGATTAAGAGCATAGTTCGAATTTGTAGTATTTTCGATCCCTACCTACTTACTAAATATAAATTCTGATGACGTCATTAAAGTCCCAACAAAACTTTTGTTTATGTTTTGATTGATTCCACTAAAATAGTTTTATCTCTAAATAATATTATAATTCACGATAGGGTATAATCTATCTCAAACATTTTTTGTCTGGGATTAACTACCTCGTAACAAATTTTACAAAAATTGAAACAATATTTTAAAAGGACAAAAATTTCGAAGATAGACATCTATCGGTATCGACACATACTTGGCCAGTGAATTATGTCCTAAAACCTTATAGAATCTGTATATCCCTGCATAGCAAACAAAATATATTAACGCCAATAAAATATATCTATAATTTATTTGGTAGACACGCCATCTCACGGCATTGACAATGATAATAAAATAAAATTTGCTAGGCTATTTCCACTATAAATTATACTAACACTTCAAACGCCTTTAAACGTAACATTTTGAAATTCAGGCCACAAAGACCTACGTTTCTAGACTGAGATCTAGACCCTGGCAAGAGCAGAAACGTGACTAGAATTACAAGTTAGGTCAAAAGCCCGCTTGACCGTAGTCTTGTAATATAGTAAAGGGAATTGTGACGAAGAATTACAGAGAAAACAAAGGAATGTGCGGTCAGCGGTTTTACAGATTTGTAGTTGTATGGTTTCATATATCATTGAGGGTTTTAATAATGGTATAGGGAAGATTTACTATATAATATATTTAGATTGATATAAGTACTGACATGATTAAAAAGAGCAACTATGGAGTTTCTTGTCGGTTCTTCTCCATAGATACTGCTTTCCGAATCGGTGGTAAATGTTAAAAATATGTAATGACGTTTCAAAAGTGCTTCTCGAAGAAGTCTAATTGAATAAATAAATGTTTGAGTTTGAGTTTTTTGAGTTTGAGTTTATATGAGTTCGTTCTTATAATATTCTTGAGGAAATTATGCGAATTTATTTTTGTCATAAAATCGGCAAATAGCCGTTTACTTCATTGCCACATTGATTGAATAATTGCGTATTACATGCTTACAGTTTTATGACAGATTAAAACAAAAAAAGTATCTAAAACTTCCAAATCTAACAAAACAATGAATCAACTCGCACAAAAATACTAATTCTAACTATAATTTTGTTCACAGGAGGACGTAGAAAACATCGACCTTACTGACCCGGAGCTGAACAAAGCCGCCACCAAGATCCAGGCATCTTTCCGCGGCCACAAAGTGCGCAAGGACACAACCAACTAATTTAACTACCCCCAAACTTGTCTTTTGTACGTAATACTGAAGATCATGAAAATTTGGAAGATCTTTATTTAGTTTTCTTGTTGTTTTTGGTGTATTTAGAGCGTTAAAATGCTCTTTTGAATTTGGTCGAAACAGGACTGCAGTATTATCTTCATTTTATGTTTATTTTCACATACCTATTATAAGTATGGTATTTTTGTCAGGATTATATTAAAAGCATTCAAATGTGCTACCATTTTATTTTAATTGTAACATGAATTATTAAGGTACCTATATTAATTATTTCGTATTTGGTTGTTTACTTTGTTGTTGATTGTTTTGATATAATTTTGTTTCAATTGTTAAACTGTATTTGAAACAATTCATTTAAAGTCCTATTGTTTATTTCTGAATTAGTACTGTACGATGAATGTAATATTCATATTACAGTCACTTATATATCTATGGTTTGGCTTAAAACTACAGGGTATACATAGCAGTCCTCTTTGCCAGTTAGAGGTTTAACTTTAAATCAATATTCAGCTAAATATAATAGGCACATAACTGTAGCGCTCAATGAAATGTGGAGGGGATTACTGCACTTGGTACTATCGCGCCCCTTCTTAGTTCAGTGGTTGACGCGTGAGCGTAGAACCTCTCGGTTCTTGGGTTCGATCCCCGGTGGAGACTAAGAAAAAAAATGTCTCGGTCTGGCAGGTCACAGAAGGCTGACCTAGTTGTCCCTAAAGATAATCGATCAGTGAAACAGATGTGTGCGTAATGCATCTGCCCCTTACCCCACTAGGGGACACGGGACTTTACTACTTTCTCACCCCTCATACAATTATAGTAATAATTGTATGAGGTAACAAGTACCTTATTATGACTTCGGGATAGCGCTAAAGAAATTTGCCGCTAGTTATACTAGATCTATTTTCAACAGAATAGATAGGTATCTGAATATTGGTCTAGGTTTCCAATAAACGAGACAGGAGTGACTGGCAGTTTTATCTTAATAAAAGTTAGGTTTGAAATGTTGAAGATGTTAGTGGAGAAAAGCTGTTATTTTAAATTTAATGTTATTTTCAGTAAGTTTTGTTTTTGCAATGAGTTCCTATGCATTTCTTTTGAGGTCTTTGATTTTTTTTACGAAATAATTTGAGATTGAGAGATAGTATAATTTTTGATAAAATCGATACTTTAATACGTACAAAAGGCAAGTAATTTTAACCAGTAGGATATTAAATGACACGTCAATTCACGATTATACAATGTATATTATAAATAATATAGTGTATAACCACGTATAACTTCTACATATTTTAGTCTATCCTTTTCCATAAACTAGAATAACTTATCGTGTTGTCTCGTTCTTTCTTACGGCAAATCATACATGAATAAAAGAGACAAAACATAAAACAGATAAAAAATATCCATCAAAGACAACACAAAATATGTGAATTGACGTATTACTTCTTATACTAAGTATATAGAAAAAAAAACATTATTAATAATATTGTAAAGCATAATAAATCTATCCCATTTTTCTATATCTATATTCTGGACATTAATTCCTGTAAATCAATTCAAATTTTTTAACATTCCAATAATTATTAATATTTGTTGATATTTTAATATAATTGCATTGTTAACGTTTTATTTATTAAATAGTTGTTAAGATTAAGTCTAGTCTAGGAAGCTTATAATTATTTAAATTCTTATATAATATTGTTTGCAGAATATTTTCGAGATATTAATTAATATAATAATTATTTTAATTCAATAATCTGTTGCCATAACCGCCACGCATTATATTTCTGTAAATTGCCGAATAATAATGGTTTATTAAATTAAATATTTAATATTCGCCAATACGTTGTTGCATTTTTTATTTCCATCCTTATAGTTTACTAGATTTTCGCCTGCGTTTTCAAAGGAAAACCCGCATGGTTCCCGTTCCCGTGGGATTTCCGGCATAAATCCTATCCTATGTATTAATCCAAGTTACCCTCTATATGTGTGCTAAATTTCCTTGTAATCGATTCAGTAAAATTTGCGTGAAAGAGTAACAAACACACCCACATCCTCACAAACTTACGCATTTATAATATTAGTAGGATAGGATTATTGTTACTGCATAGAAACATGATCAATATAATAATTAAACTTACATAACATTTATAGAAATACCTAGCGACCCATGGCCTCTTACGGGGCATTCTGCGCCCTATTAGAATAATTAAATTATGAATATTATACATTTCATTACCTTTATTATATTGTGTTTATTGTTATAACAGAGGTAACCTATAAACTGTGTTTACCAGAATTTTGCAAGATTACATTTATTAATAAGGTAATTAAGACTTGAAATCAGTTATTATTTTCCTTATTTTCTGAACTTTCTACCACAAACGAAGTACCGGGCAAAACCAGAGTTATTATTCAAAAAAGGATAACCCAATGTTACGACATAAGCTCTAGATAAACATGTACAACAATAAATCATCACAATTCACACATAGTAAATTCTACAACGTACGTAAGTACCAAAAACTTATGTATCAATACATCCTACTAATATTATAGCAATAACATCTGCTTTAAATCCTTTGCACATTTCCAAAGATTTTCATCACATTACTAGCAAAGGGCACTTCATTTCTATTTCTGTATTGCTCAACTGTAAAGCGAAACAGTAAACATTTACACGATCAATCGAAACGACCTAGGAATATATCCACAGAAAGCTAAGATATGTTAAAACTATTATTTTAAACTGTGAATACTTTACTATAATCAGAGATAAGGAAATCCTTACTATGTAACTATGACTATTAGAAAGAAAGAGAGAAAGAAATAATGTCTTCAATTTTTATTAACGATACTAATTTACTATTTCTACATTGCCATTTTTCTAGTATGCCATATTTTATTGTTGATTCTCCATTAAAAACTATTTATATAACTTGCTAAAACCTAATAAATTATATACTAAAACCTTCCTCGAGAATAACTCTATCTATTAAAAAACCATCAAAATCTGTTGAGCAATTTTAAAGATCTGGGTATTCAGACACATATACTTGTTCAGCAACATTGCTTTCCTTGGTGAGGTTATATCATCCAACAGCCAACATAATATAAAGTTAGTAATATTAAATTGGAAGCAAGCGTCAGACATTTAAATTAAAGACATCCATTCGAATGAAAAACGATTAACTAATAAATTACCAGCCGTGTTCACTATTGAAATCTCATACGGGAAAGCTATTATACATAATATATCACATTTATTACTTACTTGGTAGGCTTTTGTCGACTTCATTCAACTCCTAATTTTAAGTGAAAATTACCACGGCTTTACACAAATCGATTAAGGTATTTTTAAAATAAACTTGCTCAAATTCACAAAAAGGCAAGCAAGGCGTAAATATCTATCGTAAGAATCGATTGTTATAGGTATACTATTATTTTTTTTTAATTCTGGACTGTACAAAAAACATTTTGTAGTAAATGGTAAAATACCTTTAATAAACTAATTAATAATATCTACAGAAACTATTAGCCATTATAAATAAGACATTAAATTAATAAAAACAATATTTAAAAATAAATGCATTATAGCTTATCGTAGTGTTGTAACCTTATCATAATGGAATGAAATAGTGATGCACCGATTTACAGCACACTTTACTGGTGACATTTCAACGTTGTATGCTTTTTGGTCCATTGAAAAGTTACATTTGGGGTTGCATTTTTTAGAGGACGCAATTTTATTTTTTTGATGTGTAGGGGTGGTCAGTGTGAAGCTATCACCAAGTTTGTGGGGTCGCCACCCTTGTCCCACGGCCGCCATCTTGAAAATAGCGGTTGATATGGTTTTTACGATATATCTCTTAAACTATTTATTTGATAAAAAAAATTTGTT
>CAJQZM010038854.1:0-18210 GCA_907164665.1 Colias nastes
CGTTTTCACTTCTGCCGGCACTCCCGGAGTGCAACCCGTCTTTTTTTTTAATTTGGATCTGTAGTTCGTGAGATTAGCGCGTTCAAACAAACAAACTCTTAAGCTTTATAATATTAAGTATAGATATAGGCAAAACACCATTCAATTTGAGCCAAAACAAAATATACCGTCAAAACATCCTTACAGTATTACTTTTCCGAGGATATTCTCTCACCCTTACTTTAGAGATATAAATAATACAATATAGTATTTATGTATAATATGAGTGAAATAACGCCGAAATGTTCAACGTAACTTCTTATTTGAAGTAGTGTTATGAGTAAGGTATGTTATTGCAGGGTTTGGAGCATGCCAAAATTTACGTTCATTTACATAGAAAGAATTTACTTGATATGTTTATTTGGTTTTTTTTTGAAACCGAGTATAAGTAGTTATAGTTTAATGCAGTCGCTTATTACACTATTGCAATGGTCTAGACGGGGAAAAACAACAACAACAATTGAAAGTGAATATTTTCTAGTGTGCTCGTAAATTAGTTTTTTAATAATATGAGTGTCACCTCTTAGAGAATTCAATTTGAGAATGGAGTAGATTTTAGGTATTTTTTGAGGCGGAGAATTTTCAGTGTACATACTTTAAATTAATGCTGTAGAGCGTGCCAAAAATATAAAACTAGAAAGAGTCCTGACGTGGTCCAATAAAATATCCTCAGGCTTAAATCTCAGAAAGGTATACGCTTGGTATACGTCAATTTGTTAGATGTCAAAGTGGGGATTAAAAATTTCCCGCGACCAATTTATTTTAGCGCCAAACCATTCTTGTATCTTCTCTGTCAAGATTAATGTCAATCGTCAGAGCCTAGTCTGGATCAGCTATCCATCTGGTAATCCTTTTTTCTATATTAGCAGACCCACGAAACTCCGTACAAAATAAATATTTTACGCAACTTTGTCAGCTCCCAAAAGAAATATTTTTCACATTTTGCAAACACTTTTCATTGATGTTCCGCTCCTATTGGTTGAAGTATAATGTTCATGCCACTTATATTTATTTTTCGATAAATTCAGTTCGAATCTAGTTCCTGACGATCAATCAACGAACTCTTTAGCTTACATTATTAGTAGGCATAGATAATATCATGAATCATCAAAGTGATGTTGCCTATTGACCAATTGCGTATTGTTCTCCAATGCAATTAAGCATTGTTAGTGAATTAATAATTTGCAGTAAAAATTAATGTGAAAAAGGAAAATGACCACTTTAGAATATAAAAAGCTTTTAATAACTCAACGAGATCGACATAACAATAACAATAATTGGAACGATTCCACAAGAAGTGGGTTTCAGTTTATTTGACCTGTAACAAGATAACACATTTGATAAGGGTCTGCCTTATTTGAACGTTTGTAAAAATAGCTTGGATTCTGCGTTAAGTATGTTATTTTACCGTCTTAACATTTCTATGTCGAGACGTTGCAACTCTGTTCATTTGTTTGTTTTATTTAGTAAAGTTTATTAGAAAAATACGAGATCTGTTCAAAAGACGTAATTATTTTTTTTGCAAAAAACTAAACGGCCTTCAAATTCATAATCTTTTAATGAGAACTAAAGTAAATTTAAATAGGACCGCATGAGAGACACCAGTTTAAAAAAAAAATTGGTTGTCTGTAAAGTCGGTTTACTGACGATAGTTGAACGTGACAACGTCCGATTGTGCTTCTTTGTCGCTCGTTCCGCGCTCTCGCTTGCACTTCAAGCCTTACATGGAACGTCTCAGAGCGAGGTAACGCCGCATGAGTCATGTTTTTTCGTGCGTGCAGCCGGCTCTATCGAATTATAAGACGTTGTCACGTCAAAAAAATAAAAAAAGACGTGTGGCACTCGGGGACTGCCGCGGTAAAGCTATTGCATGCTATGCCTTCAAGCCACACCTCCGCGCCCGTCGGAGTGGGGAGCGTGAGGTTTTTCGTTACGGAATTTCTGGATTCGGTCCCCGCGCTCACGGCCCGCGATAGAAGCTATGCAATAGCTTAAAAACAAATTATCAATCAGAATCCGTTCACACAATGGAAAGTTCTGAAAAAAAAATAGTCTAATTGAGAAACTCTTTTTTTGAAGTTTATAAAATCACAATTGTTTTCGTATTTTAATGCATATTGGTGTACATTTTACCGCGATACATGCATGTGAGACTTAAGAGCAAGAATATCAAATATTGAACACCGAATAATTTAATATTTCAAAGATAACTTCTATGTATACGTATAATAATAGATGGAGATCCAACCTCCTTCCTAGGGATTAACCCGCAGCGCTCACTACACAGGAGTGCACTTCGAGAGCTTTAATATTTCCTCAAACTTTCACACTTCATCAACAAAGTATCTCCTAAGATTATACTTTTCTATTAATCGAACTTCGGAACATTTAATGGAACTAGTTTTATGAGGTTATTGCTAAGGTATTTTATAAGTAGGGATAAATAACAGAGTTGCATCTTGCAGGTTTGGAAAATTACGATTTATGGAATATTTTTTTAGAATTTAATTAATTAGGCTTTTTAATTTCAATGAAAATTTTACTAACATAGCAGTGTAACTACAATATTATATGGTAAGTTTTTCGATTTTATAATGACTGAATTTATTCCCTTTTTCAGCCTATCAGCTCTTATTATGGATTTATATATTTTTTTTTAATTTTGGAGAAATCATACTTCAACACAAACTTCTAGCTGTACTTACACTCATACAACTTAACAACCACTACACTACAAACCGTAGGCCTAAAAACTAAAATAATTTCGCTATCAGCAACTTTCAAACATTTCGGCTCACGAATTTATTTCTCCCAAGTTCGAGCCCATGCGGACCCTTGAACCGAAAGTTTAAGAAATACTAATAATCCTAAAATCATGAGTGTAAGACCAGATGGAGATTGAAAGCCGAGAGCTTACAAAATCGTCGAAGATAGGATTATCGTTTTCGGACACAGTGCTGGCGAAACTTCCAGAATTTTCTAGAATATAAATTATTATTGGTAATTTATAGACTCTGACATCTACCTAATATAAACAAAGTCTCTCTCTGTCTTTCTTTGTCCCTATGTCCCTTTGTATGCTTAAATCTTTAAAACTACGCAACGGATTTTGATGCGGCTTTTTTAATTGATAGTGATTCAAGAGGAAGGCTTTAGTATATAATTTATTAAATTTTAGACAAAGCGGGCGCGGGCGCCACGAGCGGAAAGCTAGTATAGAATAATTCACACTTCATCGTGCCAGGACCGGGCCGTGCCGGAGCCAGGAAATAAATGAAACAATATCCATCGACATTTCAACAAAATTATACAATAATGTTTGACGGTACGGCTCGGTCTGGTCGTGACACGGAGTAGCATGAATAACCCTTTATTTTGTAGTAGCGTTAGCTACTATTAAGTATTTTGTGCTTGTAGCATACGAGGAATAGAGGAATTGCCAAGAATCTGCTAGCAATCTGTTTAAGCCTACAGCTGTTACAAGCAGTGTGTCTTTCATTAGATGATGAAAATTCTAATGTGTTGTTTTTATTAGGGTTCCGTATTTTAGGCCTACAAGCAGTGTGTCTCAGGTCGGGGTCGTTAAATTTTATACAACTTCCAAACTCGCGACCCCCATCCTTATCTACAATGTTTATGTCACTGTGTCTAATACCATAACAGAACTTTTGACTCAACAAGAAAAAACTTTTAAAACTTCTCTTATTATTTTCGATGTATTGCTTAGCCATTGTTAAACACTTAGCTTTTTTTGTAAATATACTGTATTCTTTGGTTTTGCAAAGAACAGAGATCGACGCGAAATGTTTTTATATGTAAGAATGTTTTCTCTTGAATAATATTTACTGGGATAAAAAGTTTAAAATTACTTGGTACACAGATTTAATACAATATATCCATTTCTGATATATAACAAGTCACAAAGTACTAGTTTAGTATTATATTTATGACACTATGTTTATAATATTATTAGTATTTCTAGAACATATTACATTTATTTTAATAGGTGTTAACTAAGCTCTCAAACACACTTGTTCAGACGTAGTTATTAGATTGTAACAAAGGTCTAATTACAATCCTAACCAGAGTAATTCCATATTATGTAGTGAGACAGTCGCTTATTGTTAACTTTATTAATTAAACGCACATATTGTTTCGTATATTTACGGAAGGAACAACTCATAAAACGGTAAATATCCTAAAATTGGGTCAATCTTGTTATCTGTTTCATTTGTTCGTAAATATTTATTTTATTTATCCTATAAGAAGATACTATTGTCTTATCAACTATTCAATATTTATTTACCAATCAATATTTGGATTAGAAAAGTTAAATAATAATTTGCAAACATAGGGAATATCTTATTAATAACGCAATTGAAATGTACAAAGAATAATATGATGATACAACTTTCTGACAAATCCTTACCGGTCGGCTTGTTATTTGTTTATATATTTTACTAGCGGTCGCCCCGGCTTCGCCCGTGGTACATATTTACGTTTTCTCTACATAAGAACCATCCTCGTACTTCAATGAATATAATAAAAAAAGAATTATCGAAATCGGTCCACCAGTAAACACGTGATGCCGTGACAACGCGAAACGGGTTTCATTTTTATATATATACTAGCGGTCCGCCCCGGCTTCGCCCGTGGTACATGTTTACGTTTTCTCTCCATAAGAACCATCCTCGTACTTCAAGGAATATTATAAAAAAAGAATTAACGAAATCGGTTCAGCCGTTCTCGAGTTATGCGCTTACCAACACATTTTGCGATTCATTTTTATAGTATAGATAGATAGATAAACTACCGAAAACAATTAAAAACAAACTTGTGAATAAAATATAAAAAAAGCTTTGTAATATTTTGAAGTATTATTACGATGATTGATGACTAAATAAATAAAGATAATGTGTATGGTTATCTGTATGGCAAAGTTCAATACTAACTTTTCCTTCTAAGTATTTTATTTTCGTAGAAATTTATGAATTTTAAAAGATCAACACATTATTAGTTGTATCAATTATATTTTTTTTAGATTTAAATCGAAGTTCAGATCAGTTCAGCTGAAGAGTTTGTTTTTTTGTTTGAACGCGCCAATCTCAGGAACTACTGGTTCGATTTGAAAAATTATATTATATAATCACGCTAAGACCAACAGGAGCGGAGCAACGCGGGTGAAACCGCAGGGTACAGCTAGTAAGTTATAATAGGTGTAAAATCATCGAATTTTTTGTTTATTTTATAGTAATAATAGTGCTTACTCAGAAATATAAAGGGGAAATCTGCGAAGTGCATTTCGTATTTCGATAAATTACAATAAGGGAGCGTCCATAAATTACGTGAGGTGTTTTTGTCCATTTTTTGACCCTCCCTCCCCCTCTGGTGAGATATCATGAGATTTTATTGAACCCCCTCCCCCATCCCCCCATCTCACGTGAGATTTTTCAAAATGTGGGTTTCTTATGTTTCTTATGTTTATTTGTCATTGTAAAAAGAAAAAAAATTGCTTCGTGCTTTTGTTTACGACTAGTTAAAAATAGTAATTAATTTTGCTGAAAGTTATAATAAGGGCCGATTTTTCAATGCTTGGATAAAACTTATCCGTCCAATAAAGTATTACACGATAATATTAAAATGTCACGTAAACTGTCAAATAAGGGCAATTAGAATACGTTTTTAACACGTTCACTGCGGCATGTCCAGTATCGGGCCATCAGCGACTACACCACAGTGCGGCGCCCAAAATTGCAGTTTTCACCGTGGTGCGGCGAGGTTTTTTATATGTTAATCAATGACTAGAAAAGAGACAAATATATTTTTGTGATCACAGTTTGAAGTAGGACTCAATTTCGTTTAAAAATCGTATGGCAAAATATTGGACACAACGCATAGAAAAGAAACCGTTTCTTATGTGTGCGGCATATCAAATATTTTGCCATGGACAAGCACCTCATGCCGCACTGTACTGCGAGCTCGCCGCGTGTCAGTCTCGCATAGTGATGCACCAGGACCGAAGCACTTTTCTTTTGAGTTTTTTTAAATGACAATGATACCTTAGAGGCCTTAGTTTTTTTTACTTTCTTTTATTTCGTAGCATAAATGCAAAAATGTGATGACAGTTGTGAAAATAATATAAAACATTAAAACAAAAGTTACTGAACAAATTAAAACAAAAGTTACTGAACAATTTCCTGATAGTACTCTATCAAGTTCAAGTACCTTGTTTTATATGTGTTTTTTTTTTTTGTATCGACGATCTCGTTATCTGTTAACAAACAGACTGAAATATACACAATTGATTTATATCGATATCGATGTTTTATTTTACAGTGTTTCCCATCGCTATTACTGTAAACATGCCGTATCAACGCAGTGCGGGATGGCAAATAATTTTTCACAAAATCAGGGGTTTACATTTTCCCTCATATCTTTTAAACTATTGGGTCAAACTAAAAGCTATTTATGCGGTATATACTAGACTATATATACTATTATCTGAAAAAAAAAAATATTGAAATATCTTGAAATTTCATGAAATTATTAACCTTCAAAGTCAGAAGGTGCGATGTGATAAAAATGGCTCATGACGCACAGTGGTGAACTTGCCGATGTGAAGTATGGAAGACATGCCGCAACAACGGTAAGTTTGGCATTTTAGGTGCCGCAGTGAACGTGTTAAAATGGTAGTTTTATACATTATTCCACAAATAAGTTTTATCCAAGCATTGAAAAATCGGCCCTTAGTGTTATAACAAGGTAACAATAGAAAATTTAAATCTTAACCGTAACATTAAAATCATAGGCATGTTATTTGGATTAAATGGACCAAAAGAGTATAATTTGTTTTGTTTCAATTTAAAAAAAATTGCGTGATATTTGCCGACACCCCCCCTCTCCCCAACGTAAGGTTAGATGAGTTTTTACTCGACCCCCTCCCCCCCTAAAACAACTCACGTAATTTATGGACGCCCCCTAAGTGGTTTTGAGTGTCTAACTGGGTCTGCAACGGACATAATGTTTTTACACAATTATAGTAGGTAGATAGTCCATTGAAAAGTTACATTTTTTAGGCCTAACCTTGCGTTTTTTAGAGGACGCAATTTTATTTTTTTGATATGTAGGGGGGGTCAGTGTGAAGCTAAAACCAAGTTTGTGGGGTCGCCACCCTTGTCCCACGGCCGCCATCTTGAAAATAGCGGTTGAAATGGTTTTTACGATATTATATCTCTTAAACTATTTATCTGATAAAAAAATATCGTCAACATTATATTTTGTTGCAAATTAAATTCTCTACAACTTTGGTGCAGTAACTTTTCGTCGTAGAACTATAAATAAAAAAGTTATAAGCGAAAATGTTCAGAAATTATAGCTATTTATATTTTTCAATAAAACTTTTTTTATAATTTTACGAAGAAATGATATCAGACCATTTTTGTAGATTGTTTTTCGAGGAACAACTTTTATATACAACATTTTTTCATTACGTCAATAACTAAGGTTTTACAGCGCTCTGAAGTGAGTACTATTTTTCAGTACTCTTAACTATACATAATATGTTGGCTATTGGCTCTTTTCCCATACTCCAGAATAATAGAAGCACACTGCAGAACATTTCAGCCCTGCTTTTCGACGTAAAAAAAAACGCGCTTCCAGACTCTACCTCCTGTGTGGTGGGGAAAAGATTCAATAATTAATTATTAATAATATTGCAAAATTAAGTATTAAAAATATTATAATAACAAAAAAAAAAACAATTACTGATGACAAATTATTATTAGTACACACATAATATATGTAAGTACCTATACTGTATAGTTCACAGTACTGAAAATTAGTACTCACTTCAGAGCGCTGTAAAACCTTAGCTATTTACTTAATGAAAAAATGTTGTATATAAAAGTTGTTCCTCGAAAAACAATCTACAAAAATGGTCTGATATCATTTCTTCGTAAAATTATAAAAAAAAAGTTTTATTGAAAAATATAAATATCTCTAATTTCTGAACATTTTCGCTTATAAATTTTTTATTTATAGTTCTACGACAAAAAGTCGCAGCACCAAAGTTGTAGAGAATTTAATTTGCAACAAATAATGTTTACAATTTTTTTTTATCAAATAAATAGTTTAAGAGATATATCGTAAAAACGATATCAACCGCTATTTTCAAGATGGCGGCCGTGGGACAAGGGTGGCGACCCCACAAACTTGGTGATAGCTTCACACTGACCCCCCCTACACATCAAAAAAATAAAATTGCGTCCTCTAAAAAATGCGACCCCAAATGTAACTTTTCAATGGACTAAGATATTATGGGCGGAACCCCGTTGTGCTATGACTTTTCTTTGTTTCTTTAAACGCAATATTTTACGTGTTATAGTTATGGTAGAAAAAGTGTAAGTAGTTGTTTATTTTTGTACGTTTTTGTTATTTTTATGTTAATATAGTTCTATGTTATATTTAATTATTTAGATTAGAACAGATGAAGCTAAATAAACAACTAAAAGTAAGGTATTCACTTATCTGGGTGTTGATAATAAAGACATTTATTTATGAGATATAATATATTTCAAAGAAGATTATTATGTCTAGAAGTTATCAAACCAAAACTAACTTATTAAAGAAAACAAGTTTTATGAAAAGTTTTTACTCACTTTCAAAATAAATAAAATTAACTGTAAGCTTATAATGATGAATGGATTTCAAACGTGAATGACTCAACTGAACTGATTCAAACTCTAGTATTAATTTAACTCTAATTAACACTGAAATTAATAATTATTTATTCATTTATATTAATTTGAGTTCCGTTGATTACTTGTATTTAACGCGAATCACACTTAATTAAAACACATTTGTATCATCAAATTTTATTAAATAAAGATATTATAAAACGAATATTGTATAAATTCACTTATCTAAACTGCACGGGGACGAAATCGATATCACTGACACTTTCAGAATAAGTAGTTGCTTCCACCTTGGACTGGGGAATTTCATTTGTCAGCAACTCAGGTTGTATTGTAGTTTCAATGCCCACATCAACGTTCATATTGTCATCAGCTTTGTCATCCCCAAGTTCCTCCCGGCTGTGTTCACGTTCAATAGATTTGTTTTCCATATCATCAGTTGCTACAGCATCCACGTCTTTCAAAGGTATGGACACAGTTAGAACCTTGTTCTCAAATTCCCAAGTGCCCGAGTCTTCCACATTAGATGGCAAGGTCTTGATATAGATGTAGTGCTTCATCGATCCCTTGTCCAACATCTTGTGGGCTTCTATTTGCAACATTCGTTTTCCCATTTCGACTGAGACCTCGCTTTCCTCGAAGTCTGGTAGGTTAATTTTTAATTGGTACGTATTGCCTTCGATTTTCTCGACGGGAATGTTTAGGGATACTTGCCGGGTTATATCCTGTAGCGAACTTTCGAGGTTGAGCATGTCATTTCGGAGTTGCGTCCAGAAGTTGCGCATGCTGAATATTTCATCATCCAGCATCCTTTCAAGGCTTCCGAGTTCGTTGGAGTATCCATGGTAGCCATACTGGGGGGCCGCGCTAACAAAGGCTAGCAAGCCACATAGAGTTAAAACAAACATGTTCGCTGTGTGTTTAGAGAACAACTGCTGCGCAGTGGCGGTAACATTTATTTATATAAAACAATCTGAGGTCATAGTTTATCGACTCTCCGTTTATCCAATAATGAGTAATATACTGTTAATTAGTTTTCTAGAACTGTCTCATTTGTTTGGGACATGTTTTGAAATTAATGATGAAGTAACACTAGTATTAAAAATATTTAACCAATCTACATATTTGTACATTATGTATCGTTACTTTTTATGTTCACAGCTAATTTTAAAAAGTGTAAGTGAAGTCCCGTGTCTCCAAGTGGGGTAAGGGGCAGATGCATTATCCATACATCTGTTTCACTGATCGATTTTTCTTTAGGGACAAGTAGGTGATCAGCCTTCTGTGTCCTGCCAGACCGAGACATTTTTTTTATTCGTCTCCACCGGGAATCGAACCCAGGACCCCTCGGTTCTACGCTCACGCGTCAACCACTGTACCAAGGAGGCGGTCAAAGCTAATTTTACGAAGTATTAATTATATTTGTATTAATATATTTGTTAACTTCATATTTCTGGTCTTTAATAAACTTAAATTGATTAATTCAGAGCTATGGCGATGATCGAGACAAACCAGTGAAGTGAGTATTGTTCTCATAGTACATTAATATTCATTACTTCTATCATGTTTAATATGAAATTTTCGATAAAACACAAGCAAATGGTCCAATATTTTTGAAAACTGCCTTAAATTCATTTGATATTCATTGTATATAGGTCTTTCCCGCGGTTGTGCTCTTCTCATTATCGCGATAGCTTTCCTTGTTTACAAACACGCATTGTTTATTTTATCCGATGCGTGGAAACTGGAAAGTATCATCGTATTTAAATAACATTTTTAAGCTATTGCATAGCTTCTATCGCGGGCCTTGAGCGCGGGGACCGAATCGAGAAATTCCGTAACGAAAAAACCTCACGCTCCCCACTCCGACGGGCTCGGAGGTGTGGCTTGAAGGCATGCTATGCAATAGCTTTACCGCGGCAGTCCCCGAGTGCCACACGTCTTTTTTTTTTTAAAGTTTGTATTCTAATCCAAGCTGAGACACATCTTGCTGACTTAGAGTTCTAACAGACGAACGGCAAGTTGTTGTAGTGGTATTGTATCTTACTATGTATTCGTATACAATATACATTCATACTTATAACTTAGTTAGACAGTAAGACAGAATAAATCATAAGTTCAACCTAGACGGTCGTGTTATTCATTTACACCAGCTCCCCACACCTCATGGCGACCCTGCCATACCGTGGCGTGGGCGAGTGTCGGGTGACCGTGCTCGTAGATAGCCAAGTTTACAGTTGTCGTTATAAAAACTTTTACTTTAGTGCGACACAAAAAACTTTGGAGCCGAGTGGTGAGAAACGTGTGTAAAGAGACAGTAAAAGTGCTTGAACATAATGGGAAAATCGTACTCAAAAACCGAAGACAGGGAAATCCAGATAAACCAAAATGCGGCAGGTTCCAATAAGGCACAAATTTTCGAGGAAAATGACGTCCAACACCAGGTCGTAACAAATAACATTCTACTAGCTGTAATTTTAGTCGCGGTTATTGCTACCGTGATCTACTTCTTGCTAACCAAGTGGAGGCGCAGTGAATGAAAGAGGATGCAGAGGAAAATGCAGCAGCAGTTTTTTTTGCGGATGCGGCAACGGCTGTCCGGAAGATTCGGCGGAGCAGACGTTCATAAATGTGAGAAGTTCAACCTAGACGGTCGTGTTATTCATTTACACCAGCTCCCCACACCTCATTGTGAATGGTAGAGGCTACTTCAGCCGTCGCCACCTGTCGACGGCGCGCGCGTCGACGGCAATATGTCGACGGCTGCCGTCTGTTAGAACGCTTATAAGTAAATTTAATTGAAATACCAAAATTTGCTAATAAATTATAATCGGAAATCTTTATTTCACATAATAAGTGCACTTATGTGGATATTATAATGTTTAAAAATAAATTAGATAATTTCACTTTTTGGTAGCTACAGAGCAAACATGACGTCATACGCAATTTCCTCGGCCGAGCCGTTCCACATTGACCGCGCTGCTTCGCGAGGCTGCTCGCTCTATGGGGACCAGTTTCATAAACATAATATTATATCCTGTATGCATTAAAATAAATTTCAAAGGTATCGCGAGTTTTACAGTTCATTATACACTCCCTCGATGCTTCGACTACTAGTAAATTGTATAGAGACGTATAATAACCACACAATATATTTTAATCTTCTTATAATGAGCCTGGAGGGAGCGACTCGGCAAAATAATACTCATTTTACCCGGAAAATAATAAAGACGGAGCCAACTGGAATACGCAGATGGTATGTAATTGCTATCTCATTTATGGAAGTTTTAATTATGAGATTAAATGTTGCGAACGAACTGCCTTTTGGTGCGGTTTTGTTCGTGTAAACTTTGTGGTCAATGGTATGATTTGTGTACTCTCTGTGCGGTCAATGTATATATAAATACACTAGCCGTAGCCCGCAGCTTCGCCCATGTTGTCAGATTAAATATTCATGCTACAAACTTTCCTCCCCTATTTAATCCTCTTAGAGGTAGAATTTATTACAATCCTTTCTTAACGGCTGCTTATATCATAGCAGCTATCTAGTCTAGTAGTTTGGGCTGTGCTTTGATAGCGCCTGTATCCCTGGGTGCGGAAAGCTAGTTGTAGATAAATTAGTAGATAGTAAAGAGCAAAGCTGTAAAATGAGGTTAGTTTAGTATGCTAGCAATATGATAGGAGACTCATCTTCGTTCCCGGTAATTATGAATTCAGACGTGTCGCTTATCAGCAAGCGACGTGTTTGTTTCCTCTCGATAAACTAAAAATATGTGACGTCATTTCGTGGATCTGTATTGATATGTTCTTTAACCTGGTTAGGATTGCGATAAGGTGTTTAGAAAAAAAAATGGCCCGTGTTATTCTTAAAAAATAACTGCTTACTCTAATAAATTGATTATTCACGGATTTTGAACGCGATAAAGTCAAACATTTATTTGACTAGACTTCTTTCAGAAGCGCTTTTATTCATCAAAATTAACCAAAACTAGTTTTTCCCCGTGATTTTACCCGCATTGCTCCGCTCCTGTTGTGCGTGATGATATATTATAGCCAGCCTTCCTCGATAAATGGGCTATCTAACATCGAAAGAATTTTTCAAATCGGACCATCATTCCTGAGATTAGCGCGTTCAAACAAACAAACTCTTCAGCTTAATGATATTAGTATAGATTTACCTATTCTGTATAATTATCAACTGTCCCAGGATGGGCACACGTATCTATATTATGTAAATCATGAGTGTAAATGGAATGATTATATAAATTGATACAATTATAATGTGATAAATCTTGTAACATGTGGTGTGTCGCGCGAGTAATGTAAAATTTCTCGGAAATTGATAAAAGTAATGTATTTCATTACATTGATAGCGTTTCGCAAATCAGGAAATGGAAAATAAACAATTATGAATACAAGATTCTAGATAAATTAATTTTCTACTTATTTTTAATGTTTCAAACATTTTTGCAATTTTTAGACATGACGTGTTAAATTGGGAGCTTTTCTAAATTATTAGACATGTTATAAAGGCTCCAATACCTAGTTATTTTAATTATTTAATAGAATTAAAAGACTAGTTTAGGTACTCGCACGACTTTTACCGGGTGTTTATGTGTTTCTATTTAGAGTACGAAAACAACAATTTATATCCACAAAATTCATCAAAACAATGAATTATAAAACCTGATTGTAACCATTCGAAGTAACTTTCACAGAATGTGCCAAGCATTTTGAGTGATTATTACAATTTCGGCGTTAATTAGAAATTTGGTGTTATGTTTTCGGATTAATTTGGATTTGTTAGTCGCGAATCAAACGGTTGATAATATAAATGGGTATTGTGAAAGTTTGGGAATTGTTTCATTAAAATTATTGAAGAATATGAGTTTTTGGGATTATATTACTTGAAGTAGAAAATAGACTGACTAATATCGCTGTACCACAGCTGTACGCTATAAGAAATAGCAATCACACAATTTGTGTCGTGGGCGAAACATTTCTGCGCGTAAATAATATTATTATTAATCTATACTAATATTATAAAGCTGAAGAGTTTGTTTGTTTGTTTGTTTGAACGCGCTAATCTCAGGAACTACTGGTCCGATTTGAAAAATTCTTTCGGTGTTAGAGAGCCCATTCATCGAGGAAGGCTATAGGCTATATATCATCACGCTAAGACCAACAGGAGCGGTGCCACGCGGGTGGAACCGCGGAGCCCAGCTAGTATATTATATAGGTACATTTTAATAGATAAAGATACAATTTTTTTGAAAGCCTAGTAGTAGTCTAAGATTGGCTTTTCCCTAATCTTATTATATATAAATCTCGTGTCACAATGTTTGTCCTCAATGGACTCCTAAACCACTTAACCGAATATAATAAAATTCGCACACCATGTGCAGTTCGATCCAACTTGAGAGATAGGATAGTTTAAACATGTAGGTACCACGGGCGAAGCCGGGGCGGACCGCTAGTGTATTTATAGATATTTACGGAATTCTCCGAATTTCGACAAATATAATAATATTTTAAGTTCCTACACTATTAAGTAAATACTTCATAATTATTATAGACTGTCTTTCTATTATCCACTTTACCTATTTAACTTTTTTTAAATCATGCTCTACCATTTTACTTTTAAAAGTCATAATCACGCTATAAACGGCCATTTTAAATTCAAATAAAACTGCATGTAACGTCGAAACTTTGTAATGTTCTGTGGTTTTATGTGGGAAGTTTGGTAAATACTCGCTTTGGTACAATCGTACTTACATCACTGTAAGGGTTAGGTTACAAGGACAAACGTCTAGTACATTTTTATTTTTTAACTTATATTTTTGATGCTTTATAAATGTGAAATATTTTTTAAAGTGAAACGAACCCGCTTGGTGATCGATTTTGTCTTTAAAAATTTTTTCTAACTCATATTTTTTTATATAGTTTTTTGTCCTAAATCGCGTGGTGTACTGTAACCTTAACCTTTTTTCCTTTTATTATTTTAATATCTAATCAAATACTTAAGGTAAATATTATTTTTTATTGATTTAACATCTAAATTGCAATCCGGACTTATAGTATAAAGCATGGTGCTATATTTGGCTTGCCATAAAAATATTGTAAATCTAGACGAATTGTAAAACAATAATATTGTTTAATTTTTCACTAAATTTGATACCAAATACTAACATACAACATAAATAATAATTATTTGGTAACAGCTAGGTTATCCTTCTTCTAGTGTAAATTACTTGGTTCTTACCCATATAAGTAAATTTTAAGCATTGTTTTAAGGCCTTAGCCATACATACTGATCACAAGAATTGTCCTTTTGTCGCTACCACTTATCGCCGTCTATAATATAACCGTAGCCTTAGAGCCTTTGATCGAATAGTAAACAAGCTTTTAGCATAAAAGTAATCGAATAAGATCTTAACGTTTATGTTTCAGCCTAAGAGCTTTTATTTACGAATTCGTATTCCTGGAAACGAGTAGTACTGTACAGTACCTCTACCATGAGTTGACATAGTTCAATCACTACATAGTATAAAACAAAGTCGCTTTCTCTGTCCCTATGTCCCTTTGTACGCTTAAATCTTTGAAACTACGCAACGGATTTTGATGCGGTTTTTTTTAATAGATAGAGTGATTCAAGAGGAAGGTTTATATGTATAATAACACCCATTAAATAGTGGAGAAGTACTGTTATTTTTGAGGTTTCTAATGTGATGTCGTAAAAAATTACATTTTTTCCGCTTACATTGCAAACGCAGGCTGAACCCTACGAGTTTTATCAAAATAATGTACTAAGTATTATACACATTGAAAAGGTCTACAGAAAAGTCCGCGATGGTATATGTCTATCTCTTATGGATAACCCACAATAACTTTTTTTTGTCATTTACTTTTTACGACAAATAATGGCTAATTTTCGAAGCGATTTTCACCAATACAGCATTAATCCTTAACCAATTAAATACCTTGAATACATTGTTCATTTAATATAGATCTATATGGCGCTTTACACCGTATGATTTAAGTGAATATTTTCGAAGATATTACAGATTTAAAAATTGCGGGACGTAGCGTTTGCGGCGGTACCGGCCGGCCGCCCGGCTATATATTTTATACATGTGCGAAGCCGGAGCGGGCCGCTATGTTTTTATATACAACGTTCACAGTTTTTCGGTAGTGTATTTAGTATCAGCATTGAACCCGTGCGAAGCCGGGGCGGGTCGCTAGTAATTCAATAATTCAATAATTCAATAATTTTATTATCCAAAATAATATGATACATACAATATAAGAACCCTTGTTCCCACACTAGGATTCCCTGTGTCGCGGGAACAAGTTTCTTCCATTTGCGTAAAAATTTTACAAAAAAACAAAATTTTAATAATTATACAATACAAATTAAATAAATCACTCTTAAACATGCGTGTGTGTTTGTGTGTGTGGGGTGTGCGTAAATCGTCTGACGTAACTACAATAGTAAACGTGAATAGTTCTTAACTTTCACGAGATTATTTACCGTGAATGACGTATGTATCTATCGTCGAATAGTTATAAACTATGACATATGTCAAAATTAGAACTCATGGTGCAAAAATTGTATGGTTACTACAGCGAGTGTAGTATAGTTTACTATACGTTATCTACTGTAGTATACTATTGCACCTCATGGTAGGCTTTTTAGTTCCGCTACGGCACACTAGGGGCGCTGTACGAAATTTTATACAAACCGCTTACTACAATCGCTAGCGAGTATCGTGTGCGTAAACTCATGGTAGAGCTACTGACCTCACTTAAATTATCCGAATATTAAGGTCATTAGGAAAAGACAAAAAAGCCAGGAATTGATAATTATAATACTTAATTTATTACACTCCATCTATTCCAAAACAGCACATTAAAATCCGTTGCGTAGATTTAAAGATTTAAGCATACATGGACAGCCGTTCTGCGGGACAGGGAAAGCAACTTTGTTTTATACTATGTAGTGATAACAAAATTTTAATATTAACTAAGGTCAAAAAAGATTAAACCAAATGTATTTTGTATATACTTAAGATTATATTTTATCGATAGACACACGTTTCCCTTTATCTTAACGTCACATCTTCAATCAATTTTTCAATCATGTTTTGCATTATTTTTGCTTTCCGCAAATATATTTTCTCTTTTATTTTTATATAAGGATTAAATTATGCCATATTTTCTTTTATCTTATAAATGTATTTCATGGATATAAACGTATACTGTATATATTCTTAGTGTGGGTTGAAAGGGCTTCACTACTTAATAGTGACTAAACGCTAGTTTTATATCCAAGAGTGACATGAGTAGATTATGAATAAGCAATTAACATTTTTGGGAAATAATTAATAAGTCAGCTTAAGGTAAACGCAGCTATCAACGACCCATCGAAAATCTGAAGGTATTACCGACCTATAAAAGTAATTCGAAATTTAAACGTTTCCAGAACTATTCTAGCTATAGGTAGGCAAAGTTATACACGAATGTATTACTTGAGCATCGTATACTTTTACGTTAGTGTGAGTAACTGTGCAAAAAAGAGTTAAAATACGTAAGTTGCTGCGGGGTAGCGTGGCGCAGGACGTGTCGTACTGTTCCGTTGTTCCTTCGGGTAAGTACTGTGATTTATCTTTTTAAGACATTTACAAACAAATGACATCTATACTTTAATTTATATTACTAAATGTCAATGCATTTAAGTGTCAACTTTTCATTTCTTACAACATTTTATTAATAAAAAGTAATTTGAAACGATAAAACTTTAAATTAAAATGGGACGGTGTTAGCTTCACCAGTTTAAGTCGTGGCAGGTATCAACGACCCGTAAGTCGGCAATGGCAGCAACGTAACTTTTTGTTTTAATTTTATTTTATGTTATTGTATCACACTAACACAAGTGGTTTTATGGACCAGTTTAAATCTAAGCTATGAGTCTTCATAAAAATCTATTAACGACTAAACTTTTTTGTCTAGTGTTTACCTTTTAGCGTTGTCAATTTATACAAAGTTATGATATTTTTCGAGGATCGATATCGAATAGTTACAGTAGTAAATCATTGTTTTTTTGTTCAAACAATATGCATTTGTTCATATTTTGTATGACATTAATCAATTATAATCTATTTTATAGTCTGATGGTCAAATGAATTAAAATAACCATTTTTTTTATGGGTCGGTAATACAATTTAGGTTTATACTTACATACTTTATAACCGACCCATGTGGGTCGGCAATAGCAACTATAGGAAGCTATTACCGATCGAATATAGATTGTTTAGTTTCTCATCTACAAATTCAAATTCAAATTGCTTTATTTGCAGAATGTAGAATAAAGATGTTTGTAGATACAGATAATATTGATCCTTAAACATTCTGCTCGTAGTTGAGCGTGCAAATATATTTTTACTACTTTTATGACATAATAGGTGCCTATTAAAAAATG
>CAJQZM010038855.1:0-11693 GCA_907164665.1 Colias nastes
TCGCGCGCCGATTAGTCCGAACGAGACGAACACCCGAGACAGACAGACGCCCATTGGCCAACGTGACGATTCATATTTGGCCAATAAAAACGATTTTGAATCAATTTGCGTGTAGTCCTTATTCCGGGATGACATAAATTATGTACACTATCAAATGCAATACGTCGAAATTTATCAGTCAAGTAGGGTCTAATTTTATCATTATCTAAATTACAATAAATAAATGTACCGCTTTCAGGTAACATAATTTTCTTTAACCTTTTTTATTAGCGTCTTTCGAATTAGATAATTTAACATATAAGAATCTTGTTGTTGAATGTTGATCCTTAGCAAGTTCCGCGTAATCTATAATAGTGGGACAACTTATTGTTGCGACTCGTGATAACGAATCCGCAACGACATTATCTTGCCCACTTACGTGTCTCAAATCCGTTGTGAACTCACTAATGAATATCAAGTGTCGTGTACGTCTGGGTAACTCTTTCTCGCTATTTACTTTAGAAAATGCATAAATTAACGGTTTGTGATCCGTATACACCGTTAACTGTCGTCCTTCGACCATATTTCGAAAATGACGAATAGCCAAGTAAATTGCTAATAATTCCCTATCATACGTACTATACTTGCGTTCAGTCTTAGATAGATTCTTAGAAAAATAACCTAAAGGTAACCATTCATTATTTACACGTTGTTGTAAAACTGCACCTACATGAGTATCCGATGCGTCCGTCATAAGTGCGAGCGATGCATCGGCCCTAGGGTGCTAAAAAATCTGCACCTTATAAACCAAAACATAGGTTGAGTTACCTCGGCGATAATAAATGACCATTTATACGGTCGCCGTAAACTAAGATCTAAAGTCATTATCTTAGTACCAAATGTCTTAATTACACTACCGTTTGCTCCGTATAATTTATAGTCACTACACTCACTCGCGAATCGGTTATATTTCGACACTGGTAAAACTGAAACATTAGCGCCGGTGTCCACTAAAAACTTAATATTACTTTTTCTATCTCTTATACACAGGCGTTTATTTACGGTGGAACAAACATCCGCCTCTGTCTGCACCGTATTTAGTTTTTTGGTTTGCTCTTCTGCTGCTTCTGCCACGCACAAGGTTGAATGCACTTGCTGGCGTTGTGCTTATAGCGGTAATGGTAATAACATATCGAATTTGGTCTTCTCTGTTTTGATATTCCTGCACGATCGCGACTTTGCGATGCGGAACGATGCGTGCTATTTCTATACCTTCGACCGCTAAACGATTTGCCTCTCGAGCCTGCACATTCCAGCTGGTTTATCCGCTGTTTTAGTTGTGCTAACTGCTCGAGAAGGGTTAACTGTACCGACGAAACTGCTCTAACTGGAACTGCCGGATTCATTTTTAATTGTTAACAAACGATATCTATGCAATTCACTATACTTAATAATGTTCACTTTTCGTCGGAAGTCACCAATGTAGGGGCTTGTTATATGCGGGTGTAATAAAAGATGAAATAACTACGCAAAGGTTATATTTCGTTAACTACATATATTTATTCGTATGTAATTAATATTCAACCTAATGCGACCCACCCGCGTCCCGACAAGCCCGTGACTGTACATGCATAGCGCACGAACTGTTTATATACGAGTTACCGTGTGAGCTTTCTTTGGGCTACACTTGAAATTCGATAACTCGTAAATTGGCTTGTCGTCGCTACAAATTGATCTTTGGGCAAAGATACCCTTGTTGGCAATGTTGGCCAATTTGACGGTATATAAAGCACTTATTCATCAAAACACGCTCATATGAAGAAACATATAACTTATATACCAATTTGTAAATAAATAATAAGTAAGTATATTCGTACTGAGTAACCCGCGTTGTTTAGCAACAGATGTTATGAAGAATGAAAATAGTAGACGCCTATCAAAATGTTAGTAGCAAATGTATTGTAAGTGTTTATAACTTAAATATAAATCGACATTTATATGCCAATAATACACAGCCACAATGTGGTAATTATTTCAATAGATAATACGATATAGGTACTATACGAATACATTCTGGGTCCTGGAGAGCGCATTTCATATTTAATGTCCTATCCGATAAGGAATTTCTCCATTTGCAATTTCTTGATGCTACTGGAGCCGTTTAAAGATTTACTTTATATTTATTTATTGCTGGTTCTTTACAAATTTTCTTTCAATCAATATTTAATAATAAATCAAATAGACCAATTAAAAGTAATTCCATTAATAACAGCACAATACAATATATATAGAGGCAGTCAATAAAATAAGTTAAAATAAAATAACATTATCTACTTGTAAATCCTTTATTATTTACGTAAAGCTTATTTTATATAATTAACAGACTAAACATATCACAATTATTGGACGATAAATACAGAATAATAAATATTGAACAGTCAAAGAAAAGAAATTTGTGATTTTATGAATTCAGTCAACATATTAATTTTAAACAATTTAATAAATAGTTACATTAATATTAAAACAATTATGATTCGTAACTCGACTGTTTCGTCTTTTGTAAAAGTTATGTTTAGTGTTTTTTTTATATCAACTAATGTTTTAGTTAGATGATGACAACACACGCTTAAATATATCACAACTTAAAATTAATATTTACAATCACTTTTAGGCATAATTTAGATTTTCTTAATCAAATTTTACTAATATTATATTGCCAAGTGCCAGTTATAGCTTTAAAAACACATAATTTTCGTCTCGTTATTACTATATTACAACATAGATAATATAGAGGACGTAAAAAATATTAAAAATAATAAAAATTAAAATGCTACGAGGTCGTAGTATGTACCGTTTCACTTTTAATATAAATTTATTCCAACAGCATATTTAGCTTTGAATATTTTACAAAATATATTGATACATAAATATCATATGTCTGTATTTAAAATACAACTTTCTACTCAAATTTAAAAAATAGGAATTTGGTATTTATTATATCTATAACAATCTTTAATTACTTTTGGACACCAACTAGAACTTTAACTTTTAAATCAAATTGAGGAACAAATTTCATAAATTTTTATTTAAGTAATTAAAAAACATCACTATCTCAAATACAATTAGCCACATAAATTAATTAGTCGCTTTAAGTATATAGTGGAAATTCAAAATTCGGATACTTATAGAATTTAAAAGACTTTCTAAGCTTAACAATTCAGACCTTATTATACAAAAAAATACAGATACAAAATCGTTATTTTGAACTTCAAATTATGATATAACTTGGCTATAGATATAGATCTATGCATATGCATAGGCATAATGCTGTATCTAATAAAAGACTAAACAGAGTCGTGACTGGGTGAAGTAAAGCGCAGATAAAACAAAATATTTATAATCTGTCGTACAAATGTCGTCTTCCGAAACTGGACGTAGGAGCCGAGGGTAGGGTAATGGTGGGATCTCTTAGCGCTTTGAGTTGCATGTGAAGCCTTTGCTTGCAGAACTCGTAAAATTCAATTTCTCGCGTGAAATTGGCTCGGACGATATTTTTCACTTCCTCGGAGACAGGTGGCTTGAATGCGTTACGGTTTATTTGGTTGAATGTATGAAGTTCCTCTGTAATAAAAGTATGGTAACATGTTTTATGTATGTTGATAAATAATAATTACATATTATATGTTTTATCAACTATAACGAACTCGATGAGTTATTGGTATTTTTATTAATAAATGAAAAGCAAGTAAATATTATATACCCCAATACATCCGCCACGCGCCTCTAAAGAACTTAGGGATGTATCGCTCGAGGGCCAGTAGAGTTGAGTTCATGTCTTCGAGCACACCCACGACTGCATATTGTTGTTCCACCACACGCTTCGCCCTTTGTAGAGCTTCCACTGTATTGAAGGGCCTGGAATGGGAACGTGTATTTTTTTATAATTGGTGGCGTGATTATTAAATTTACTGACGTTAATGAGTTAAACATATATTTTATATTCATTTAATGGTTGGTTAATAGATTCTATGATAAATAACTAATTAAAAAGCAGGTCCCCACAGATCGAGCTGCTGCGTGCAGTATAATTGCCTAGCGAGGCTGCTCGCTCTGTGTGGGCACAATGAAAATTTACGTCAAGTCTAGTATCTAATCTGTGGTCAAGTGTGGAATAGACTTTCGGGCATATTATTAACAAACGTATATAGTAGTATATTTATTTTATTATAATGAGCAAAACCAAAAACCACAAAACCGGTTTTGACAATGTTTCACCAAAGCTTCATTATTCCTAAGACTTCCTAGAAAAGAACATATTTTTGTGTATGCAGGTAAAGCGCAACCAGAGAATCTATCTATTTAATATCTATTTAATGCTATATACAATTAAAACTAAATACAACTAAATACAATTAAAACTACTTACGTGCATTGTGGCTCATGTCCACAGAAGAACAGGGTCTGTCGTCGATGGTCTCCGATACCTTCGTGGGTCTCTCCTTCTATGTAGCGACATTCACGGTCACCGCTCAGCACACAGGTTTCGAAGTCCTGCAACAATAGATTGTAAAATTGAACAAAAATATATAAAAATAATACCTCATGTTCGGGGCTATTTTCTGCTTAAATCAATAGTTTAATTAAATAAAGATTTATGGATGTGATTTTTCTTATACTTTTTCTTTTTGCAATCTGCGATCTTCGAGATTTTTCAGTACAGGTATTACAGCAAATAAAGTATAGAAATTTGGTAGGGCCGTGCCGCTTATTGGCTGGACTTGGCGAGGGCACTGCTGTGCCCCCAGATTTTTTTATCAAATTCATAATATTACCTTTATTGTAGACCGTAGATACATCAGATTACTTTATACGTTTCTGTATATGGGTACCGAGGACGTACGTTTCTAATAATCTCTATGATTAGTTACATGATACAATTAAAAGGAAGACCAAAATATAATACATTGTTACATTGACAAAAAATCTCCACACGTGATACAGATCAATATTTCGTTTCGCCAATGTAATTAAAACATCACTTTTTATCGAGCAAAACTAATTTATTTTTTGCCGCCACGCTGAAACGTCCTGTCGTAACTCCAACTAAATACGTGTATGTATCTTATTTAACAATAGACCAATTGTATGGACAAGAATTATACACGTACAGTTGTAATGACTCGTTAGTACGTAACTGAACAATAAGAAAGTACTATAGAAGCCAGAATATACTAGTGATTTCAAAAGATATAAAGAAAATAACAAATACGGATCTCTAGAAATCATAAGATATTAAGTATAATGTCATTCGTTTTTATCAAATATTTAGCAAAAAATAAATGCCTCCCGCACGAGGGATAAAAAAAATTATCGCCGAAAATGCGCCGAAAAGCGAGAGAAGCTTTTTTACGACTTGATACTTATGATAAAAGTTATGATAGCGTTCAACGACAATCTGTCAAACAAATGCTTATGCTTTTGAAGTTTTATTTCATTAACACTCGTGTAGTTAAAAAGTATTATTATAATTTATATTTAACGCTGTTTAATTAAAGTATCATGTGTATCATTGATGCAACAACACGACTAAACAGTTAAACTCTATGTCAATCACATGCTATCGTTCCCATTAATTATTCTCAGTACTGTTATACAATTAGCACGCCTCGACCCCAAGGCGAGTAAAGGATATGTAATTGAATCGATCAAGATTAGATAGAATTAGTCAGGAATCGACTGTAAAATCTAAATACCTACAACGCTAGTTCTTATTTTTACGACGATGTTTTTCTTAGTACTTATATTATAAAATTATTTGATACTCAATAATTTACAAACAGATAATTAAATTGCTTAAATAATTTGTCAAGATGATAAAATTGGGGGCTAATTTTGGTGTAGTCTTGGTGTAGTCTAACCATAAGTCTAACCATTTGGACTTTTACGCAACATCACGTGACAATCATTTCGTGAATTGTTTCGGGCCCTTTTTAATCACTCGTTTTTTTCTTCCAATGAAAAGAAAGTGGAAGACAAAATACTTGAATGTTTCCTTTTTGTTCTATTTATCGAAAAGTTCCGCAGTTTCACTAATAAAATAAAACTATACTTTACGCACCAAGGGAAGCCCTTCACCAAAGGTATAATCGTGTACCTACGCAACTTTCAAAAGCAAAATATCCCATCGCAAACATGAAGTTCCAATGTCTTGACATATAAAAAGCATGTCTACTGACAGCGAAAACGAGATCACACAATACAATAATGGTCTATCTGGGTCTTTGCACCTGTCGCTTTGTCGTGGTTACCGAATCGGAGTCAATTCTCGTTTCTTCGAACTACTTACTTTATTATTATCGTGACTGTGTAGGTTTCTTTGGCAGATAACTAATCTAGTATTAGGTAGTTCGCGATTGTGTGATATAGTACTCAGTAATTGGGAAAGTTTGTAAACATCTTCAAATTAAAACGTGTTGAGGAAATAATAAAATTAAAAGGATGCTGATTGCTGAGAGTTATACGTTACATTGGCAAACATAAAATTAGTGCTGATTTAAATAAAGTGTTTTTTGTTGATTATGCTTGGAAGAGACAAAAATTTGGACTTCTTCCACCAATTTTAAATTATGTTTTTTATTTGTTTTGAATAAAATACAATTCTCATTTTATTTATGAGAGAGGATTTTTATTTCACATTTCCTCCCATTATTCTGTTGAAAGTTAAATTCAAGTAAGATATCTCACTTATACCAATCATAACGTAATTTCACAATAAAATAAACATAATTATCATGAGTAGGCATCACTGTTCCAGACTTAATGATACATGAGATGTAATTTACAAATTTGTTTTACAATAGACTTTGATATGATATGTGATTCTGTACGATTAAGTACCTAATCGTACAGACAATACATGTTCCCGGAATACTATCCGTCGATTTTGCACCTTTCATTATAATGTATTAATTATTTTACCACACAATAAGTTAGTTCGCCGTCGGATCCCGCACCGGGCGGAGCTCCATCCTAGATCATCTCATCTCATCCCATTATAGTGAATTAATAATAAATATCTCAATTTATCTCAAATCTCATATCTTATAATTTACCCCAAAACCTCCCCCAAACATTGGTCCTTCGAGCAAACCGTGAATTGCGGGACCGGGACGCGTGAGTTTGTGCTGTGTTTGTGTGCGTGGTTCTGGTTTCCGTGATCACATCGCGACCTCGGTGCTTTGGAAAGGCACCACACATATCTTCACATCTCTACCCTAGTGTCTTGGGGGGACACTACACCTCAACCTCGGTGCTTTAAGAAGGCACCACACATCTATATATCTCAACCCTGGTGCCCTGGAAAGGCATCACACCTCTACACATCGACGGAATAATTCACATCTCGGCGCGGCGTAAGCGTAACTTGAAGCTAACCAAGTAAGGTTTCATATTTTATCTCTTATTTTCAAACATGTCGATGGAGGATATTTTAACTACCCAAGAGCAATTAATAGAAGCATTGGATAAGCTATACATAAACTTTAAAAAAGATGGAGCGGAGCGCAAGACTCCCGATTATATACGTCGAAGACTAGAAACGCTAGAACAATATTTTGTAGACTTCCACAACAACCATATGACACTTCTATCTTTCAATGATCACTCCCATGAGTATTTTGCATTCAATAGATATGATCAAATTAAGAAAAAATACAATAACATAAAGACAGCCTTGCAAAATTATAAATCTTTAGAAACCCCTGAATTACAACCTCCAACCTTTCAAACGCCGTCAACCTCTCATGAATATCAAGAAAAACCTCCCAACAATATCTCTAATATGAATAAAACGGAAGAGCTTAAGAAAAAACAAACAACCAATTTTAAGGCTTTTTTGCGAACTGTTTCAAATATAAATCTTAATCTTATGTCGGAAAAGTGGGAATTTGAGGATATCCTAAAGTCCTTGCAAATCCGCTGGTCGGCAATTGATACCTTGCATTGGGAATTAGAAAATGAATTGAACGGAACGAACGCAGAATATGAAGAACAATTTACTAATTATGAAAAACATTACTATAAGTTAAAAACAGATATTAATAAAAAGATGTATTCCCTATCTCATATAGAGAAATCAACCCCGAAAGTGGAGCTGCCTACATTCGAAGGAAATTACATGCAATGGGTTTCGTTTAAAGATCTATTTACGGAAACTATTCACAATAATCCGTCACTGTCTAATGCACAAAAATTACAGTTTCTCAAGAGTCAAGTTAAGGGCGAACCTGAAAAAATGATCCAACATCTCCAAATCAGCTCCGATAATTATCTCATATCTTGGAATATCCTCAGTCATCGTTACGATAATAAGCGATTAATCTTTACATCTCATCTTAATAACCTCTTAAATATCCCTAATATTCAATATCAGTCATATCAACATATTAAACGTATTCATGATGTTACATATGAGAGCATTAATGCAATTGAAAACCTTGGCATTAACGTATCATCTTGGGACCCTTTTCTTGTTTGTATATTATCTCAGAAGTTAGACCCAGAGACATACAATGATTATATGCAATCCTTAAAGTCGCCCAGAGAGATACCTGTATTACAAGACTTTTTACAGTATTTAGAAACCAAGTTTATGACGCTAGAGACCTCACGAAAAAAGCATGAAAGCTACACAACAAAAGCATTTAATCAACCATCCAATCAGCATACACATTTAAGAAACTTGAATAATCAATCCTCATTTTCTAAAAATTATAATAATCAATTTAAACAGAGTTTTAATAATCCTTATTCTACAAATCATGCTATTTCGCAAGTAACTTATTCCAATAATATAACAAATGTAAAACGCAAGCGGTGTCCATTGTGTTATTCCAGCGAACATCGCCTTTATACATGTCCGACGTTATTACAAATGCATCCTTATGAGTCAACATCAGTCATATCAACATATTAAACGGATTCATGACGTTACATATGAGAGCATTAATGCAATTGAAAACCTTGGCATTAACGTATCATCTTGGGACCCTTTTCTTGTTTGTATATTATCTCAGAAGTTAGACACGGAAACATACAATGATTATATGCAATCCTTAAAGTCGCCAAGAGAAATTCCTGTATTGAAAGACTTTCTACAGTATTTAGAAACTAAGTTTATGACGCTAGAGACCTCACGAAAAAAGCATGAAAGCTACACAACAAAAGCATTTGATCAACCATCCAATCAGCATACACATTTAAGAAACTACAAGAATCAATCACCATTTTCTAAAAATTATAATAATAAATTTAAACAGAGTTTTAATAATCCATATTCTACAAATCATGCTATTTCGCAAGCAACTTATTCCAATAATATAACAAATGTAAAACGCAAGCGGTGTCCGATGTGCAATTCTTGTGAACATCGCCTTTATACATGTCCGACGTTATTACAAATGCATCCTTATGAGCGAAGAAAAACGGTTAAAAATATGAAACTTTGCCTCAACTGCCTACATTACCACGAAGGAATTAAATGCTTTTCACAGATTTTGTGTAAGCAATGTAATAAAAATCATAATACCCTATTACACGAATGTTTCACGTCACAGAATATGACACCGGAAGCCTCCCGTTCGAGGTTACATGTGCTTCGGTCGAAACCTTTACGCCAGCAACAAGAAAATATGAACACATTAGTATCCCTTCCATGTGACTCCAGCGAAATACCTATTACTCGCTACTGCAATTATCAAGGTTCAAGCAGCAGATGGATCTCACCTTAACAAGAGAGCGCTTCTAGATTAGTGCTCACAAATCTCAACTTTAAAAAATACCCCGTAAAAATGAATATATCAATGTAATCTTAATTTAAATAGCAACATCCAGCAGTTATGGGAAATGAAGGATGTACCTTACTCTAAATCTTACTTTAAATCTATCTCAGGAAGACCTTTAAAAGAAAATTTCGAAGAAAAATTGGGTGCATCAAAATCTTAAATGTATCGCCTAATTTATGCAACTAGAAAACAAATTAATAAAACAACGTCAATTAGCACGTGAGTATAAGCTATTCATATCGGAATACAAAGAACTCAGACATATGATACCCTGTGTGTCGAACGCCGACTTAAGGCCCAGTGGCCACCTACCGCGCACCTTACGCGCAGAGTCATCAACTACAACCTTGCGAGTTGTATTCGAAGCATCCTCGAAAACTTTAAATGAATTAACCCTTAATGATCTCATGTATAGAGCGCCTAATCTGCAACAAGACCTTCAAATCCTAATTTTTAGATGGCGCCAATTTAAGTACGGGTTTACGGCGGAATTGATCTCAAATCCTACAAAGCGACAATTTTTGTCCGAAATATCGAAAATCTTTGATCCCTTTACAAGATGAGATTACATTATAATATAATGTGATGATTATAATTATCTTACTATGAAACGATCTATTGTTAAGCTATCACTGTTACCTTCGTAAATACTATGATATAAATACTATTAATGAATCTACCGACTATGATAAGGAAGAAATTAAAACAAAGAATTCATATCTCGAAACAATATGTCCCATGATAAGAGAACAACTAACACAATGCGACGCTATAATATTACAGCTTGCGCACGAGTTCGGCGAAATGGAATATTATAATAACATTAATTTATTTATGAGTGATTCGTTTGATATGGGAGCTGTATGAGTATATTTTAATTGGAATCCTGGTTGTTGTGGTTGTTTGTGGTAATAATAACGTATTGGAGACAGTTGCGTCGTCGACGAGCTTCAGCAGAGCCGGCGGTGGAGGCTGCGACCAGCGTCGCGGTCCCCGCCCGGCCACCTCCAACCCCGGTGACAAGTGATTGTGTGATAAGTGTTAGTGAAATAGTGAGTGTGATGTGCGCGTAAATAAACAAGATCTTTCGAGTGTTTCCCAACTTAAGTGAATCTGTGTAACGCTATTATAAAAAATAATTGTAACTTAAGGGTGCTATTACATATTTTTACAAAAACACGCTGTTTTTCGGTACCATTTTAAATTAAAGCAATTACACGTGAGAACATAGTAATATCTTAATTTAAAGATAATATATTCAGCTCTACGTTCATCTTATAAAAATGGTACGACGTCATACAAAATTGTCGCTGAAATACGATTTTCCCAGCACAATAATCGCATAAAATGCAAAAAAATGGGGTCTAAAACGGTACCATTTTAAGAAAATTAAAAGCCTAATCTATCTTCTTACCTATAAATTATTGAGGGATATATAGTCCTTTATATATGGTGTAATTTTTATGAATCTAAATCAAAATTTTATTTCAATTATAAGCTAAATTAAAAATACTTGTCGATTTCTTCATACATTTTGCTCTCGTGGGTCGTCAGACCGCGCTCAGAAGCGCTCTTGGAAGGACGGGTGTATCGCTCCTCGTCCCAAAAATAAAAACGAATAAGAAAAAGATTATTGTGCGTGCACTGTCGTTTTCGTGATTTGTAATATTTGATACTTTATATGAGTAAACTGTATAAGTTTCATATTCCAATTATTTGTAATTTAAAATTATGTTTTAAAAATTACGTTGACTGAGATCCTCTTTTTTATGGGTTGTTGAACGGATTGGTGGGGTAAAGCAATTTGACAAAACTTAAATCCAAAATGGCGCCGACGAAAATTTTACATCTTTTCGTCATGGGTGTCATTTT
>CAJQZM010038855.1:12670-50563 GCA_907164665.1 Colias nastes
TAGCTACCCCAAAAACCATGAAAATGACACCCATGACGAAAAGATGTAAAATTTTCGTCGGCGCCATCTTGGATTTTAGTTTTGACCTCATATGGGTAATAGCTTCCCCAAAAACCACCCACATTTGCAAATGTGTTTGCTCCTTAGGAAAAGTTCAGATTTCCTAGGTAATGTGATGAATCTAATTTATTTAATTTCGACCGTATCACGGAATAACATACATATTTTTCTAAGAATAATGCCGGATTTAATACATTGCCGGTAACATAATAATATGTATGATAATTCTTAAAAAAGTATTTTAAACATTTCAAAGCTTAGATATTGCATAATATAATTCCTAGAGGTTTTGTAAAACACTCACACTTTTTAAGCTATTGCATAGCTTCTATCGCGGGCCTTGAGCGCGGGGACCGAATCGAGAAATTCCGTAACGAAAAAACCTCACGCTCCCCACTCCGACGGGCACGGAGGTGTGGCTTGAAGGCATACTATGCAATAGCTTTACCGCGGCAGTCCCCGAGTGCCACACGTCTTTTTTTAAGTTAGTTACTAACTAACATACTTATCAGAATTGTACCTACTAATAAAAGTAAGAAAATGAATTTTTAAAGTTCGTAATAATGTTCTGGAATCAATTTCAATAAAATTTAAAAATTAAAAATAATATCAAGTATTAAGATGACCTATAAAATGGAATGCGCTATGTTTACGTGAGCGTGATGTTGCCGCGAACAAAGTTACGACGTTAGATACCTAAATTTGAGTAACGCAGATCGGTGACAGCGTCCTTAATCTTGTAACCCTATCGTAAAGAACAAATGTATCTTAATCTTATACTTATTGTATCTTCATCTTGCACTCATAACTAACACAATCATTTAGTAAATAGAGACTAAATTGTAATATCACCTTGTTAGTGTTAAGTTCATCTTTCATCAAGTTACTAACCTTCACCTTTTCCTCCCCCGGGAACATGTACGATTAAGTACCTAATCGTACAGACAATACATGTTCCCGGAATACTATCCGTCGATTTTGCACCTTTCATTATAATGTATTAATTATTTTACCACACAATAAGTTAGTTCGCCGTCGGATCCCGCACCGGGCGGAGCTCCATCCTAGATCATCTCATCTCATCCCATTATAGTGAATTAATAATAAATATCTCTTTATCTCAATCTCATATCTCATATTTTATCCCATTACAGATTCACAATTCATTTAGTAAAAGTTCGTTACGAGCTGTCAATTTTTTAGATTGACAGCTGTTTCGTATCATTAATCTTAACTATCTTCACAATGACACAGTAAACGATAATATTACACCTTGTGTGTAAATAGACGTACAATTTCACGATCAATAAAAACCAAGTACTAATGACGAATCAAAACACTCCACTATATTTTTTAACTTTTATGTTTTACCACAAAAAATCAAGCCATCAATTGGCCTCTTTGATTTAATTGAGTAGAAAAACACCGTTGAATTTTTTCGTGCAAAAATGTTCGTACGAATATTTTTTTTGCCATTATGGCGTTAGTTTTTTGAAATCTAATATAAGAATAGCTGTATAGTGTATAATGGTAATCGATAAATATTTCTAGACTTACTAAATGCTATTGGAAGAATATAATATCTCACCATATAATTATTATTATACATGGTGTTGCCTTGTGTGCGTCTTAACTCTTTGCATCGGCATAATAATAGTTTTGTAGTGTAGACATGTGGTGTAGATCTACATATTTTTAATAATATTTTATTTAACAAAATGCATTATCGATGAATCTCAGTAATCAAGTCAGAGAGACTTAAATTTATCCTTGTTTCATTCGTAACTTTGTAGGTAGGTTCTTACATCACGGGCTCTATATGCAATAGTTTTTAAACCAGGGCGAATCAACAATAGATGCAACTAAGCATAGTAATTTACAGTTGCCGGGTCTACACGCGCCTTTATCCTCATCACAATGTATATAGGCTCTAAAATCTCAGTTATACGGAGTGCGTGTCCGATCGCTACCTCATTGATCTTCAAATCGACACGGGCTGAACAACCGCATCTAATGGACAACGCCGAATGAAGATCGCAGCGTGAGAGTAATGATCCCTTTGCGAAATACACACAACGAAATAACACATCTCTAACACCGCACCGTTTGAAGCATTTTCATTCTTATATACGTGAATTTAAGCTCACACTCGCTTGATTGCACTGAGATGATGGATTAGATACCGCAATGGTAATGAAATGTTTTTACTGTGAAGCTTCTGGCATAATGTATCTATCTTCGATAATTTTATACGCTGTTCAAAACTGTTAAGTCCTAAGACGAAGGTGTATGTTTAAAAACTCCGTTATATAAGGTTTTTCATGGAGTGGGAGTGGGTAACTTTATGAATAAGTTGTTATTTGCATTAATTAACTAGGGGAGCTGTAGCCCTTTACTTATCATCAGTTTATGCTAAAACATTAAACGGTCAAGACCCTCGTCTATAGACGATGTCTTTGGCCGACTGGATTGTGTAATTTGTATTAATATTAATATTTTATATAAAACTAATAAGATTCCTTAATGCTTTATGTCGTGATAAATTATTATAAATTTTTTCTATAACCCTAAAAGATTCACGGCCTAACAAAAGAAATAGCGACGTTAGTGATATTATTAAACAAGTTTCTTGTGAATTGCTTCGTGGGAACTCACAATTATTGAAATAATTACACATTGTCAGGACACGTCAGAAAAATGTGACAAAGACAAATCGTATTCGAGCTTCATCTGCGAGGCCATGCCGATTTAATTTAGCAAAGTTGCAATTTGTAGCGTGACCCATCGAGATATATGTACTACGTACTAGAGAGGCGATCGCTACTACACTCTCTTTAACACGAGCTAGAGGCAAGAATCACAAGTCTCTTTAGTCTGTGCCGGACTGTGCCCCCCGCTTGCCGCGTCAACACGTGTTATTGCTCTGTTCAAAATGCCTTCGTGTGTGCTAAGATATTGTTTTAACAGTTCCCATAATACAAACAAATCCCGAGGAGTGACTTTTCACCAGTAAGTTTCCTTATTATGAGTAAGTCATGCATTTTACTAATATTGTTATCATTTTGCGAAAAATCACCACGCGTTCTGCGTTTCGCGCCATTTTTCATAGACTAACAGCACAGACGTGACACTATCGATGAGTGTTAAAAAAATGTAACTGGATTTTTTAACTATGAATATACAATATATACTAGGAAAGATTACCGTGGTGTAGTACCTAAATATTTATACTTTTACCCGACTACGCAAAGTAAAACGGTAGGTTATATTAAGTAATATTTATTTATTTACCTATTTTTATTTATTAAAAAAAGGTTCATCAACAGTTGTTCCAATAGGATTTATAAATTATTATGCACAACAATTACAAATAACGACGACCCAATTTCTATATTCGCGTGTAAAAATTTTTTTTATTCGCGGATTTAATAAGTACATACATAATAATAAAATTATTCCAATAGGTATCTTACCCAATATCCTTGTCAAATGGACTAATAAGAAAGTAAAATAGATCTTATTACAAGTTTGCCTAAAGTACATAATATTATGTTCTTAAATGATATCGCCGAGGCCTTTGACACAAGCCGCCTTTGTCGCAAGCCGCCTCTGCGGCGATTGATGTTTTTGAGAATGTAAATAAACAGAATGGAAGCAACCTTATAACTCAATAAATAAAGTATATTTTTAAATGTAGTTCCGTTTATAGTAAACTAGCGACCCGCCCCGGCTTCGCACGGGTGCAATGGCAGCCGGCCGGTACCGCCGCAAACGCTACGTCCCGCAATTTTTAAATCTGTAATATCTTCGAAAATATTCACTTAAATCATACGGTGTAAAGGGCCATATAGATCTATATTAAATGAACAATGTATTCAAGGTATTTAATTGGTTAAGGATTAATGCTGTATTGGTTAAAATCGCTTCGAAAATTAACCATTATTTGTCGTAAAAAGTAAATGAAAAAAAAAATTTGTGGGTTATCCATAAGAGATAGACATATACCATCGCGGACTTTTCTGTAGACCTTTTCAATGTGTACAATACTTAGTACATTATTTTGATAAAACTCGTAGGGTTCAGCCTGCATTTGCAATGTAAGCGGAAAAAATGTAATTATTTACGACATCACATTAGAAACCTCAAAAATAACAGTACTTCTCCACTATTTAATGGATGTTATTATACATATAAACCTTCCTCTTGAATCACTCTATCTATTAAAAAAAACCGCATCAAAATCCGTTGCGTAGTTTCAAAGATTTAAGCGTACAAAGGGACATAGGGACATAGGGACATAGGGACAGAGAAAGCGACTTTGTTTTATACTATGTAGTGAAGCCGCTTTGCGTATTTATTGTTTCGTCTTTCACATTCGTTACAAAAATTGTGATCGAGTAAGGGGGCGTCCATAAATTACGTGAGGTGTTTTTTTAAATTTTCTGCCCCTCCCTCCCCCCCTGGTGAGATGTCGTGAGATTTTATTCAACCCCCTCCCCCATCCTCGAATCTCACGTGAGATTTTTCAAAATGTGAGTTTCTTATACGTAAACGCCATCAACATTGAATCATCGTATCCATTTAATTAGGGCTATTATAAACCAATACTCCAAAATTCGATTACATCATGAAGCAAAAACTGATAAAACTATTGATTACTACACAAAACGACAAAAGCTTACTAAATTGATATTATTTAAAGGAAATTAAAATACATAGTTTAATATAAAATCCTCTTTTTATTAATTCCCTAGTATCAGTACCACCAGATAGTACCGAGTAAACAGATTGCACAATGTGTCGCGTCTGCACGCATTGCTTAATCTTTTAACTTAAAGCCACGCCTCGCTCGTTCCACACGTACCCCACCACATCGGCCGCGCGCAATGTTTTTGTTTGGAATAACCTCTCTAGTACGTAGTACATATATCTCGATGGCGTGACCGGATTAAAAACAACTTGAGGGGCAAATTAAACCATAGCCGTAGAGTGCTTAATTTCGTGTTTGCTTACGCGAGAATTAATTTAGCAATTAAAGTAATATTAATTGTTTTATTATCTATTTATGTCGACATTTTGAATACCTTACAGTTACACCTTACAGTGAGCGTAATCTCGTGATCTCGACAACCAGATAATAGGAAGGGACTTAGTTGTATTAACGTAGTTCGTCAAATATTTTCTTCGTTCTGAGCTAAAATTGTAAGCAAACTAAAACATACGCTAAACATACCTTTCTAAGCCACGCAGGGTCGGGTAAAGGCAAGTCTGGGAACACCCTTTTCCTCTCCACATAATACCAGGGAGCCCTCACGTAGTAGTACCACGAGATAACACGTTCCACAGGATCGCGGACTACGTTTATATAAATTGGTGATGGTAGTCCAAACCTGGAAAAGCAAGTTAAACAATAAATCTTAGAAGTCTTCATATTATGCATCTTATAAATATTTGCCAAAGTTTTAAAGAATAGACACAGTTCGACTTCATCAGAATTTGATAACATTACGGAGTAAAATAGTTACGTGTTTTGGCAATATCAAGAGAGAGAATATTAATATCTAATTCGTTTTGTGCAGTTATATCATGTTGTGTAATGTATGTATGTTGTCAGTTATATCCACGAATAAACATCAATCAATAAAGAATAACAGCTAATAAGGCAAACTATAGCAACCAATTTATCAATTAAAAACAACAAATTAATAAATGTAAGCTACAGAATAACAGAACTATCATTCCGTAATAGAAACATCGCTCTGCTTGCTTCAACACTTTAATAATTATTAAGAGGGCGTTCCTAATTATCTCTATGGTGTTTAATTTCACTCATTATTTATAGACAAGTTAATCAAGATGAAATAGCAATTACGGTTAATGAGTGTAACAATAGAATGATTTTAGCACGTGTATTTCAATCTATCATACGTATAAATATAGAATGGTGTTTATCGCTACATCGTTGTATGAATTCCAAACAAAAGCATTGATTGATGTATGGCGCTAACATAAAAGCATTCACCTAGTTTCAGAAATTGTAATTATGTTTATTAATTAATGTACAGTTAAATATGTAAATACGTTAAGCTTATAAATTATTTAGATGGATTAATTTGTGTTATGGTGAATAAGTAATGAATTCACGGTTATCGTTATGAAGAATTACAGAAAAGTTGGTCACGTTTTAAGATGATTTAAGTCTAGAGGTTAATTATGAGTGACATTAACTACGCATCTGCTTATGAGAAATTATGTTCAGAGAATTAAATTTAAGGCCCACAAAGCCCTTTCATAAATTACATTTTTATGCGTATTTATTAATTTGATTCATGGAGATTTTATCTCTGAATTATAACAAGAATGTATTTACAATACATTTTTGTTATAATTCGAGAACAATTTTGAAAATTATTTAATTTATCTGTCTCCTTTCTGTCATGTATAAAGAAAGTAATATAATTACCGTGTGAAGTTCGTATAGCACACGTGCTTGGCGTAAGAAGCCGGTGGACTGTATGCGGACACCAAGCTGGCAAGGACCTGCTGGTCTGCTGGCGCCAGTCGAATGGTCTCTACACGCTGTACTGTGTCTCGGTGGAAGCCTGTAAGTAATTCATTTTGTGAACTTCTGTCATGGAATCAACGACAGCCAAGTAGTTAAGAGTTCCTTTCATTCTTAGTATGGGGATGTGTGTTAAAGTTTGTGGCTATAGGTAATATGAGCTAGTATTAGAAACCTGTTCGGAGATGTATCTAGCGTATAAGTATGTGTAATTGTGTTTTTAGGGTTCAAACATTTAAATATTAAACATAGGTATGCATTAAAGCTGGGAATGGCACTTCATCATTTTAGTGCTATACTCAGCTAACCGAAAACTTGTTTAGTTACACATTCAACATACTGCTTAGTTTCAGAAACTAATCTAGAAGCAAATATGTGCGGTGAGGTCTAACGGTTCGGACGGTAACGTGCTCGCAGTGACAACACAATGCTGTCAACAAATCTTTGTTTTTACCCAAGGTAAAGTAAGTCATTAGTATTGTTCGGTGTTAGCAACGAGTTATATAATCATTACCCAGTTTTCGCATGGCTGCTTTAACAAAAGATGTTATTTTTAAACACGATTCCGTAGAGACCCAGGGACAAAATGATTTGACATAAAGTAACGTAGTTCTAGTATGTTTCCGTTATGAAATATTACTATTGTAGCGATTTTCCACTCTACGAGTTTGAGCAAAATACGATATTATCGCAAATGTAAATCGTGAGTATATCTTCTTTTTTGGGGATGGATGAGAATAAAATCAGCAACTGCAAAAAAGACTGCCATTGAGTAGACTGGTACTATGTAGAAGTAATTTATACGTCGCTGAAGTATATTTTTATTGCATTATATCGGCATTTGTAGATTAGAATCATCAATCATTGTCACAATTTAATTTTTATCTGGAGACGCGGAGCAGACTCACGCGATTCTTACTGTACACATATAGAGACGCTTACCAAATTGATTCCTTATAGCGAGGCGCCTCAGGAGCTCCATGAAGGTTTGACTACCCACTTTAGGTACCCTATTGAAGAATAGCACCTCAACATCAGCTCGAGCCGTATTGTTCAACTCCCATGGATCAGGAAGGATTTCTTCCGTTATTTCCTGCAATGCTTCATCTGATCTCACTATCTCTGATTCCAGAGTTCTTTGTGGTTTACTCCGTTCCTGAAAAAATCAAACATTCAATGTGTGGACAAATAGTTATTTGTATCTATAGCTAGTTAGCTATTGCAGGTCCTTTCTATAATTCATACATGTCATTTGCATACTTATTTGCTGCTGAAATTAATTATTTAAATTTTATACAGAATTAATTACTTTATAGAAAATATTCTAAGTTATATTTAAATTGAAAAACCTTGTTTCTATCAAAATATATAATTATTCATTTGCAAAAAGATATAACTAGCCTTACAAAAACGGAATACATCACTGCCGATACAAAGCCTTTTTATACTAATTCTATTATTACACTTGTTCCTTCACAAACACCAATTTATTCCTGTCCATAGAAAATTAACATAAAATCACTTACAACGCCGGTGTTCCTGCGCAGAGCCTCGAGCGCCTCTTTGTACTCTTGAGCCGACGCGTACGCATGTTCTGTGCGATCTGTCTGAATCCCTATGGACAAGTATAGTATCATTAATTATATGTTATATTTGAATAGTTATCGAATAAGATGAGTCAGGAGTTTCAAAAATTCAATCGCATTACAATGAATTACAGTCTGCCAAAAAATAGAGGCTTCAGTTTTTTGGGGACGTTCAGTTTAGTTTGGCAAAATTTGTTCACTTTTGTAAGGACACAATTTTAGGTCGATCTCTTAGCTGTATTTTGCTATATGAGCATTGCAATAGCGGCATAGGGTTGTAATAGGAGAAACATTATTTAATTAAAATTAAATAGATAATCTACGGCTCTACATAATAATTCTGATGAAGATTTGAGTAGACATATGAGTTGGAATATAGTTTTTATACCGATTACCATAAAATGGATGATCTCAAATAACCACACAAAAGAGGAATAGAATTTACAAAAGGTGGTTGGACCTATAATAATCATTAAAACACATATCTTGAATAGTAAAGTACAATGCACTATATTTTCAAATTATATGCGTAATTTATGTACCAGAAACCAATAATTTGTAGCCGCAGTTAAGTGAATAGCATTATTTATTAGAGAAACTGTTTTTTGTTCTCTCTCGATAATAATGGGGACATATGTGTGCTTTTATGGGCATTGAATTCAATTAAAAAATCACTTTTTGAAATTCCTTTTGTTATTTTGTACACACATGTGGTTTGTTACATCATTGAAAACATTATCATCGTCAAATAGTATAATATAAATGTTTTAATATACGACTTTAATAAATATAAATTTGAGACCTCATTGGCCTGGTAGCCTTACTGGTAGCTATGTTTAATGGTAAATTCCCATTGAATTGTTTTGTTTATTTTTGCATTTCGCACTAGATGGAAATAGCTGTCATATTCGCTTATACAATATGGATTCATGGTTGCAACTATTCGCAGTGTAAACTATTGAGATTGTTTTGTTTATGTAAAAAAAAAGACGTGTGGCACTCGGGGACTGCCGCGGTAGAGCTATTGCATGCTATGCCTTCAAGCCACACCTCCGCGCCCGTCGGAGTGGGGAGCGTGAGGTTTTTCGTTACGCAATTTCTGGATTCGGTCCCCGCGCTCAAGGCCCGCGATAGAAGCTATGCAATAGCTTAAATATTAATAAAATATAAAGTATTTAATTTTTTATAACCTCTCGATCACAAATAGATACTTTTTGTCAATTATCCATTGATTTACTCTGATTTATCTGAGATATTTCTTTATTTTCATGCTTTAAATTAAGAGATAATACTTTTATATTAAGCGTGAGAAATAATTCAATTCGCTTCATCTGAACAAAAAAGTGTCACGAGAAATGACATCGCGGTGGTCGGCGCCGAGCTCATGACTCTAGAACTAATCGGTTACAGAGATTAGCCGTAAAATACTCGCTAATGTTTCATTATAAAATCATGTTTATAAAAATACCAATTCTGTAGCAGTTGTAGTGTTATTCTATACCTTTAAAAAAACGAACAAACAACGAAAAAGAAGAAAAAGCTGATACCTAATGTTAAAAAATATTTATACTGAATGCTCTCTTACCACGTTATTGGCTCAATGAGTAACACTACATCAACGTATTCTTCATGTTATGACTTATGATCTATTATTTTTCACGTACTTATATATTAGAAGTGGTGGTTTCTTAACGATAGAAATTAACTAAATACAACCATGAACTTTATCAAGCCAAATACCAGAGAAATAATTGCCATCGGCTAGAAGTATCGCTATTAAAGCTATGTTATCTTAAGCATATACCACGATATACGTTGGCATTTGCGCTATCGTCCTGTATCATAACGGTGATGTCATCTGTAAATTTCTCCAATACACGTTATAAATCTTCCGATCTTACTTCGTGACCCTATATTCAGACGTGGAAATTGTCTTTCACGAATCTATAATCTAGCGAAGGTTGTTGGCATCAACGCTGCAAGAAATTTGTAGTAGAACAGAAATTAGCCAAAAAACAAGAGCTACGTTCTACCCGTGTTTTGTAACAATTACAGTTTTAGCTTCTTTCATACAAAGAAAAGGAGAAAATAATTAGCGAGAAAAGAAAAACAGAAATAAATTTATTACGAAGCCTCGCTTTTTCTTTTCTTATCGTAGTCAGAAAATTAATTTACTTTAAATTATTTTTATAACAAGGTTTTACTCGGAAGAAACCAATTTCATTATGAAAGATTGGAAAATAATAACTTTTATGCTTTTTTATAAATTAGATACACCTTTCGGAAACTCATAGAAAGTTATCTGAGAGCGATGATCCGATTTGATAAAATATAGTCGTTCCGCGCGTATTAGGTTTTATTTTATTTATGCCTAAATATAGGTCTACACTCTAACATGTATGATTACCAAAATTACATATGAAACTTGTCTTTAAACTCATTGTACTATAGGTGTGTATACTTATATACTATACTACTACTACACTCATTGTATATACTTATATACTATGCGTGTGCATTTTTCTTAATTATTATTCATTAATACTCTAATCACACAAGATTTATCCACAAACATTTAAGTAAATTAATGTCGTTTATAAGTAACTAGCTGGCCCGGCGAACTTTGTACCGCCCAGTCAATGAATGTCGTGTTACCTTTGGGCTTGGAACTAATTTAGGCTATGATGAACGGAATACAATGATACAAAATAAATATAGATATAGGTATAATGGCTTTTTATTTCGATGAATAACACATATAGAAATAGAATAAAAAAATAATTACTTAAATACTTCATACCTACACGTGTCAGAGAAAAATTACCTATTGAATTAAACTACGTTTTGCAGCCTGGGATGCACTCGAATTAACTCTTTTCGTTCTTTAACTGGTGTCGACCACAAATCGTTTCCTTTCACTTTAATTATGATAGTTCTACTTCTACCACTATCATCGGGCGACCGACGATGATACAGTGGGTAACCATCGTTGCCTGTGATGGTCTTTGCCGTCAATTTTCGTGGATACCTTTTGGAACACTCGCTGTCAACCATGCATGGTGATTGGCGGTTGATGGTGCCACACGGTCCATGAATCATATATTCGTGATTAGAACATCATGTCATGTCGTTCTGGATCGGTTACAGGATTAGCAATCCCCGCACATACAATTTTTATCCGCCCGAATTCTTTCGACTAACCAAATTAAAATGTGTGCATGCTGCAAGCCTTATTTTTGTCATTCGATTGAATACATCCATCATTGAATAATCCCAAAGATGTGTTGCTTTTGTAACTCATGATCGGATTTTTTGCTTGAAAACATGTGTGGTAATGTCGAGCCGATCACTTGATATCTGTCCGGGAAGCGTATTGCCAAACTGTATACTGACCCAGACGCCCATAGTCTGTACTGAACTACGTCGCGCTCATTGAAAATTGGAGCAAAGTATATACGAGCTCAGACCAATCTGAGTAGGTATGCACTTTGCTCGCTTGTATGTAAAGCAAACTGTGACATGCGAATATCTGTAATTGGATTGGCTTTAGTTAACTGGCTTGGCTTTATTTTATATTAATTTTTTTAGTTTGAGGTTAATTTCACACTTTAAAGTACCAATTTAGTGTAGGTTATACCTCAAAAGTTTAAACCTACGTAGTTTTTTTTTTGTTTGAGTGGGAATCGCCCTAAAGTCGCTTCTGGCACTCGCCGGCCGCTGCCGCGGCACGCTCGCTTCGCTCGCTCGGCTCGTGCGGCAGTTCAAGAGTTAACCTAACACGCTCGTCGCTTCGCTCCTCGCTACCTATTTGGATATTAAAAATAAAAGTTTAATAGTTTTTTAACCTACCTACGTAGATTTTTTTTTGTTTGAGTAGGAATCGCCCTAAAGTCGCTTTTAAAAACGATTAACTTTTACTTTTAGTATTCAAATAGGTAGCGAGGAGCGAAGCGACGAGCGTGTTAGGTTAACTCTTGAACTGCCGCACGAGCCGAGCGAGCGAAGCGAGCGTGCCGCGGCAGCGGCCGGCGAGTGCCAGAAGCGTCTTTAGGGCGATTCCCACTCAAACAAAAAAAAAAATGTGTGCGTGTACTAGTGTACACACGTAAGAAGTGAAACTTCTTTATGACCTTATTTTTCAAAAAATAATTTACTATATGCAACTTTACAGAAATACGTCGAATCACGCGTGGTAGGGATAAGAAAAAGATGGCGCGTAACGGAAAAATGTCACGCGAAACGAACAAATGTTACACTAATTTTTTATCCGACCCCGTTAAAGAAGTTTCACATGGACGTCTGGACTCGTATGTATTTTGCTCAAGTATTTTAAAGCAAAATGTATTTCGATTCAGACACGCTCTGAATAGGTATACAGTTTGCTCTTCAACTATAAAGGCAAACTGCGATCGAACTCAGAGCAACCCCGGTCTGGGTCAGTATACAGTTTGGCAATACGCGTCCGGGAAGCAGCAGTTGAATAATATCCATCCATTTCGGATTACATGTAAATGTAATGAATAGATCTGGCCGACCATAATGACGAAAATATTATGTATGTCATTGCATCTTGCGCATATTCATGACCTGTGTATGTCGCCGGTAAAATAGTAAACAGACCAACATTTTCTGCATCTTCTTCTCTGTGCTAATTGCATCGCGTAAATGGATGTAATCTTCAAAACGCAATTTAGCTTGGTTCGAACCAATGAATCAGAGGCTCCGTTTCAATTTTAACGTTATATACATAATAATAATATTATGTCAACGCAATATTGTTGAAGCAGTCGACGAAATTGCAACAAATTATAATTGTCAGAATTTTTACATTTTTATAGAATTTCTTTTTAATAATTAAGCGAACTAACCTTCTTGGTTAGTTTCCTCACCAAAAATACCTTATTAATTTCTGAAAACACGCGTAAACACAATCATTTGAGGAATTTTTATGTATCTGCTTTTATTGCACTTTTTGATAAATGATTAAAAAAAAATACAAACAATATTTATTCACCCTTTTTACTTTTTAATTATTTTACACATAATACATTTTTGATCGCATGAATGTCAAACATTATTTTCCGTATTTGACAGGATTGACAACTAATGATTGACATGTACGAAAATCAAAATTTTGGGAAAATATTTATTCGTCTAGTTTTTGTTGTTTTTATGATTTATTCTGCTATTCTGGGCGGTGACAAATCCAACAAATCCAAAACCATGAAAATTGGTTCAGCAGATCTCGAGTTATAAGTGTTGGAACATACAGACTTTCTTTTATATATATAGATATAAATTTTTTCCCGTTTGTTTTCTCCTTTACGATAGTTGATTTTGTGTAGCAGGACAAAGCTTTTCCGGTTAACAATAATCGAAAATACGTAAAGTTCTAACCTTATTGGCGTATTATAAAATATTATATGCGACGAAAGATCTGATAGCTTTGCACAAAAACATGAAACCTACCTAGTTACTTTGTAATAACACAGTCGCTCCAATTCAAATTAAAAAGTCTGCTACGAGTAAGTTTTCTCATTTCAAATGCACTTACGTTGTAAAAGATTGTTTTAAAATACGTGTGCAAACAAAAAAGCTATCTACTTACGATTACAGATGGAGTGTGAACTCATAATAAGCTATTCGGAAGCGTAACCGCAAAAACTACATCTTCATTTTGAATACTCACGGCGACTAAGAAAATAAATAATACCGATTTAATACATGAGTAATAATGATTTCGATGATGTAAAAAATGAGTCTATAATGAAGAGAATGTTTACAGCATCCGGCCGTTGAAACTGTGCCGTGAACAATAAATTCTTCGCAATCATTCATTTGATGAAGCGACTGATGAATTCCCAGGTTGAGCGATTATGATTGATACGTATTTGATATCATTTTTTGCTCAATTATCTCGATATTCTTTTGGAGAGAATTAGTATATTTTATCTGCAAATGCATAATAAAATAGATTATTTGTTTAAGTATAATATAATGTAATATTTACCTAACCTTTTTCATGAAAAATAAAATAAATAATCGTATCCACCGAATAACCTGCATTTATTGCCTATTACAACACCTTACGAATTACGAAATTACCCTATAATTTAATAAAAGTTTTTTGTAGTATTGTTACTTTTAGAGACAAAATTAAGACATAACACTATTTTAGACAAAAACTACTAATAGTCGCTGTTATGGCGTGACAGCTAAGTCCTAATGATGCCCATTTGTTTTAATGATAACTATTTGAACGTGAGCCGGCAAATACAGTTTAATTCCATGCCCGGAGGTCGTATGTAATTGTTTTATTTAATATTTCGCTAGATAAATCCTTTATGTCTGTATCTAAACGGCAATTTATAACAATTAGACCTATGTTTAGACCATAATTGCCTATAAATGCTGTACATTATTCACTTTTTTTCTGTGCGGTTTGGGTAGAAATACTTCGTGGAAATCCGTGTTTAATGGGAAAAATTACACGTACAACTTATTATTTATAAGTTTTAATGTAAATGTTTAAAATCAAATGTTTAAAAATCTTTTTAATTTAGTTCATAATGAATTTGAAAAAATATTTAAAGTTAAATCTTTAAATATTACCAAGGATTTACCATTTAGTAAATGGGCGACACCTAGCATACATAGGTGTAGGATTGTTCTTTATGAGTTATATGGTATGAAGCAATATAATAAAGATCCATCTTTTCTTAGTTATGTTAGAAATTACTCAAAAACTTTTAAAATTGTTTGTTTTACTGCGAAGCGTTTGTATATCAGGGATAAAATACGCGACTCGGATAATAAAGTTAAAACAGTTTGGTCTATTATTAATGGTGAAATGGGTAAAAGCAAATCAAGTAATACCATAAAACTTGTAAATAATGGCATGGTTATTGACAAAAATGCTGATGTTGCGCTTGCTTTTGAAGATTTCTTTAGTAGTGTCCCTGCTAGCATTACTAATAATTTAAATTCGTCTTCAGTACTTGCAGAGACCTTTTTGAGGGACCATGTTGCGGGGTGCAGTACATTATTTGAATTGCGTCACGTAACTGCTAATGATATTGTTACAGCATTTAAGACACTTAATTTAAAAAATACTTGTGATCTTTGGGGAATGTCCGTAAATTTAGTTAATAATATAATAGAAAATATTGCAAACAATTTAGCTTTCATATTTAATAAGTGTTGTGACTATGGTACATTTCCTAATTTACTAAAGCTTAGTAAAGTTATACCTCTATTTAAGAAAGGCGATCAAGAAGACTGTAACAACTATAGACCTATCTCGATTTTACCAACATTAAGTAAAGTTTTCGAAAAGTTAATATTAAACCAATTGACTAGTCACTTTGCTTCTAATAATTTGCTGCACACCGAACAGTTTGGTTTCACAAAGGGGCGCTCAACCACAGATGCTGGAGTTGCACTACTAACACATATATATAAGGCATGGGAAAACTCAAAAAATGCTTTGGGGATATTTTGTGACCTCTCCAAGGCATTTGACTGCGTTGAACATTGTACTTTATTGCGTAAACTTAATCACTATGGGATTAAAGGACAAGCTCAGAACCTTATAGCCTCATACCTGCATGATAGGATACAAACTGTAGTTGTTAATGGAGAACGTTCTAGTGGTGCGTCAATTAACATTGGTGTTCCACAAGGATCTATTTTAGGACCCTTCTTGTTCTTGGTATATATCAATGATCTACCTTATTATTTACAGGATAGGTGTGAAATAGTTCTGTTTGCGGATGATACCTCATTAATATTCAATGTGGATAGGCATGACCCAAATGTTGACGAAGTGAACAGTACTCTTTTACACATATCCGACTGGTTTACTGCTAATAATTTATTATTAAATGCCAAAAAAACAACTTGTGTTGAATTTTTACTACCTAACGTTAAAAAGTTGAGCAGAAATATTACCTTGAACGGGGAGGTATTACAACCTGCAGAATCGACTGTATTTCTTGGGTTAACATTGGACGAGAAACTACAGTGGGGAGCCCATGTCAACACCGCTGCAGGTAAGCTCAGTTCAGCAGCATATGCAGTCCGAAAGGTAAGGCATCTCACCGATGAAGATACAGCTAGATTGGTTTATTTCAGCTACTTTCATAGTATTATGTCCTATGGAATTCTACTATGGGGCAGGGCAGCAGATATAGAAACTATATTTATCTTACAGAAAAGAGCCATTCGCTCTATATATAATTTACGTGCTCGGGACTCACTAAGAGATCTCTTTAAGAATACTGGTATCCTTACTGTACCATCACAGTATATATTTAATAATATTTTGCATGTACACAAAAACGCCGACTTACACACAAGAGTAGGAGATAGACACTGTTATGGCACAAGGAACAGAAATAGAATTGAAATGCCATTTTTCCGATTAGCTAAAGTTAAAAATTCATTTATGGGTCAAGGTATACGCTTTTACAATAGAATTCCTCATAATATTAAAGAGTTTGGTAGTGCTAAATTTAAAACATATGTAAAAAATATATTAGTTCAGAGAGCCTATTATAGCATTAAGGAATATATGGAAGATGAAAATCCATGGAGGGTTGTCGCGTAAGAACCACAGGACAGTTCTTTGGCATATTATGATTTAATATTATGTAGTTAGATTTAAGTTACAGATTATGTAATATTGAAATGATTTTAAAAGAGCAACTATGGAGTTTCTTGCCGGTTCTTCTCCATAGATACTGCTTTCCGAATCGGTGGTAAATGTTAAAAATACTTTAAATGTAATGACGATTCGAAAGTGCTACTAAAAGTAGTCTAATTGAATAAATAAATGTTTGAGTTTGAGTTTGAGTTTGAGTTTGTATGTATTTTTAATTACTTGGGTATTTTTCTGATTATTAGAAAAATGTTATTGGTTTTTTTCTATTATATAATACGGACATTGAAAAATATATCTCATTAGCTTATTTAATTATAGAATCGACTTCAAGTGCGTAGGAGATCTTGATTATAGTTTATGGTTAATATTAAACCCACGTTATAAATGTTTATTTTGCTGTATCGCTATAAGGAGTAAGGACCACACGGTCTTCTTATCGTAGACTGGTCTGAATTATTGCTAGCTATTGTTAGTGGGTTTCGCCTACTGCATTCTAAGATCAGTAGTTGCATACCGTCGTTGATTCGATCTATTATTACTAAGATTTAAAAAATATATATTTAAGTAGGTACTTTAATAAACGTAACAGAAAACATTTATTATTTATACTGTCTTTATAGCTACTATTATTTATAAAATTATTAATATTCTCAAAAAAATACTTACGCAATTTTTCACAAGTGTCCGAGACGTTCTGTAAAATATTACGCAGGACGACATAGTAATGGCCTTTTAAAAAAAAGGAGAATATTTATTGGTAATTGGTATCCTTTTCTAGATTTATGGGCATCCAGCAGAGAAAACGAATAATCTAGAATATGATAGTATTTCAAAGGATTAGCAAATGTTCAAGAAATAAAAAAATAGCCTTTTTGCATGCTAACGATAAAATATATTTTTTAAGCTCCAATTAAGGCGTTATTTATAACAATTTAATGTAAAAACAAACTAAGTAGAATAAAAACAGAAAATGAACGATATTACAAAAAAGGTATCATTAATTGTACAAGAGGCGGCCTTATCGCTGAACAGCAATCTCTACCAGGCATCCTGGTAGGAAAAGGAAATGTATGAAATTCATCGTTATGTATTTCCCTCCATATGAATGTTTAAAATATAATAAATTATCAAAAGTCAAATCTAAAATCTATTGCAAACAAATAAGAATAGGTTTCTAATATAAGTTTCGTAGGCTCTGCTAACGAAATTACCCATAAAAAGCTAAAATCAAAAGTACTCTAAAATTTATTACGAATAAAAAGATACCACATTTTTTTATTTTAAAATGCGTCTATTAAATGATAAAAAGCGGTGTAAAAGTACATTTTTGTATTTTTTACTATCACATCAGTGGTTGAACCAGTATATTATCATTGGCATTTGCTGAGTTAACCTTTATATGGGATAGACTGCTGACAATAACCAGCTAACTTGTTCATGTAAATGTATTCTGTGTTTGCAAAAAAAGTAAAGATGCTTTCCCCTTTGAGGGATGGGGATGTTGGATATATGTATGTCAACTTACGTTAAATGAATTGTTAAAGCTTAGTAGAAAATAGAAATATAGCCATGATATCCTTACGCGGATAAGGACGATTAGGCGCATTATATATTTATATATATTATAGCTGATTGATGATTCACCAAAAAAGCCAATTTGATTTTATAAGTGGGCGCTAAAATGTTTTCGTAGTCCCATCTTTTTTAACTAATGTTGTTTTTCTGTCTTTTTCGAAATATTTTTTTCAATAGTGATCTATGAGTTCAAGCCATAAAATATCGATACTAAAAAATTAAAAACCGTACCATGTTTTTTAATTTAAACTTACTAATATGTACCTTTAAATATTACAATTTGATGATATAAAAGTTTTAGTGTTTATTGCGTCCTTACCTAAATTGCATGCCATTGACAATTTATGGGTTTTTTAATTGCAACAATTCGCAGTGAAGGCGATCAATCGCAAAAATTCATAAGTACTGTTAATTACTGTGAATTGTGATTGGTATAACTTCCAGGAAGAGCTGCCAACACCAGAGGATGGTGAGACAAGTTTTTATTCACAATGTTATGTTCTAATGATCTCCTCATTTTTATGAGGTCTATGGACTGTGTTAATGGCTGTCTATTTTTAATCAATTTTAAAGGAATAGCTTGTGCCATGTCTGTAATATATATCTATCTAGTAAAAAGCCTACGACTAAAAAAATAAAATTTATTAATAGTAATTATCAAAACTCTAAATTTTCAAAAAAAAAAACAATAAACAAAACTTCCTTGATTGTCCGAAACGATTACAATTAACAATTCACAATAATTTCACTTGGCTTAAACAGTATTGGCTTATAGATAATGATTATCAATAAGTACCATAAATTACGTTCTTTAAAAAGCATTTTCCCAATACGAAAAAATGTGCAAGTGAAACGAAACTCATTCATATTCGACTACATAGAGCAGCATCAGAATATAAATCAAACGACTAGAACACGGTTATTACTCACGACGTCGAGTAAACAAAATGGTTCTCGGATTCAACAGATAAACTAACTTATTAAAATACATTTTCAGTACAAATTCCGGAGCGGCATGGCATGGTAATGACATTTTGGAAGCGTGACTCGGGCACTGCGCGGATATTGGAATCCTTCGTTTTCTCAAGGAAATGTTGAACTCACTATTGACCTGAGTTGGAAATAAAACTAACTCTGCCATTTCGAGGAACGGTATTATCGACTTAGCATAAATGTTTCGAATGTTTTGGATAATGTTTACGGTGTGCCGATCGAACTGCTTGAAGAAAATACCTAATAAAATAAAAAAATAAACAAGTATCAAATAGCTCATAAATATAGAAAATTGTTGACAATACCAGTTACCACATATGGTGAGAAGATAATTAAAACTATATTTCACTCAATATTGGTTAAAGCTGGATTAAGTAATCTTAATAAATGTCAACGGCGGATTCAAAAAAGGACAACTTCTTGATCTTGGACATTCGAATTGAATCATAATGGTTTCCTTTACCGATTAGAGTACTGTGAGATAATGTTTAAAAAAAAAACAAAAAGATTAAACCGAGTTCTGCCGAAATACCATTTACATTTTACATTAAAAAACCTAAAAATAACTACAGCCTAAACCACAACCAAACACAATCTGTGGACCACGAAAAGCATTCCGTTAAATTTGAATAACAGGAGTATAAATTCATGAATTTCCCATTTACCATAATTCAGAATACGAATCCGAAGCGGTAACGGTTCTTTGGTATCCTTTTACCGGTGTACAATCCTATAAGTGACGATAATGGCAATAAGGCAGATAAGATATGTTTATTAATTTGGGTTAATTTATTTATTGCTCCGGTGCGTGCGATGATCTTCATTTTATTGTTTATATATTTAAATTTGATTAAAACAGACCGTTTTAGCTACTAGAATTATTGCCCTGTAAATAATGGTAGTTTTGCACCGTTGCGTAACGGGGTTTTGTGTTATTATTTGATATTTATACATTATTTTTATAATAAACGTTATATTTTATTAATTATTATTTATTCTTATTTCATTATACTACGTAGCTATTTTGAACCGAGACAGGATTTTATAGAGATAGAAAATTACGTGCTATTAGTATCTAGTTATAGCAAGAAAATGTATCGTTGTTGCAATTTGTTCCCATATTCTTCCCTGCTGTATCAACAAGAGGCGGATGTAAACAATGGATGTCCTAAGGCCCATAAAGGAGTCACGACAAGCTTCCTAGACCAGCCTCGGTCAATGAACTAACCCTAAACAGTACAGACTATACACAATAGCACCCGGGAAGAAATTTACTGAAAGCACATAATATATTTTATTACTCGTATATTTTAAAGTCCAAAAACATACATATTTAATAGATAATAATGCATTTTTTCTGTTTGGACTATAAATGTTTTTGCAATAATAATCTTAATTAAATACTTCAGAACATTAATTAACAATAATTATGTCAATAAATTATGGACTACTAAACAGGTATACCTGTTGTTTTTTATATTATTTTAATTAAATATTTATGTATATTGTAACTGTTAAGTGGCTCAAATAGCTACTGCATCAATGATCAAGTGTATTGAAAAATAAAAACTTAAATTTTAATACATAAGTATACGAAATATTTATAAATACATATAATATTCTAGAAGAACTATCGATATAAACTATCGAGATAAAGAAATACCGCTATGTTTATTCAGTTTCCTATCATATTATATTTATGTAGTGCACTGTGCAACGTCGAAACCCATCCAAGTAAGATGATTGAAATACATCATCATAATTATACAAAGATAACACAGATTCATACATAATAAATATTATGTTAGATATGAATACTTAGTCGTTGAAAATGAATGTAGCTCTACAAAACGACATGTGTGATTACATTAATCGAATTTAAGATTTACGCTCTCATAATGTTTATGAATAGACCATTTCATAACTTTCACTTGCGCTTTACTGTCACATGTTGCTGATTTAAGTCTAGGATTTAAATAACATCAGACATTCATTATGTCATACGTTTTTGATGTCATTTAATAAATTTAAATCATCGTTTATTTTGTTCTCATTATGTGCTCATTATCCAATTAAGTGGTTTGAATAATCACTTTCTCACTGTTTAAATAACTTTTAAATTTTAATACTCCACACAGAAGGAGAGAAAACATAAATATAGGTACAATAAATACAACACTGTAATTGTACACTTTTAAATAAATACAATAAATTACTGCTACAAATAAAACAAGCTAGCGCATTCAATTCTAATATGGCTTATGAAGTTGAAGAAATACTTTCTTTATAAAATTTTCCATTGCTACAGTACATTTAGTTGAGTAATACCTACGTACCGCGGAATTACATCTCAGTAGTAACTTATTAGTTATTATCCTGAATAATAGAAAGTTCGATTTGTTGCATCTGTGGGTTTTCCTTTCTATAATTTTGTTTATATGTAATAGGTTATCTCTCTATTTTAAAGATTTGTATTAAATAATCTATGTTGTTTAAGCAAGATATAATATTATATAATATAATGACAAGATTTTTAACGACAGATGACACAAGAAGTAGGAATTATTTTAGGTGACACGCTCTAAATATATAATATCTATAAATTAGTTGAAATGATTATCCATGTAGACAATAAGGTATGTACATAAAAGTAAAATAATAAAGACTATAGATGCAAAATAATAAACCACACATTCTAAAATTTCGTAATAATTTAAATTGCTTTACTCTCTAACCATCACAAATATTATGTAGATTGTAGGTTCCGTATCTTCTACTTATTATTGGTAATAAATAATAAACGCTCCGTTGCTAGTTTGAAATAGGTTTATTTATTATAAAATACCTATGTAAAATACAAGTTTTACAGGCCATAAAGATGCGTAAGTAATAAATTTATATCACTTTTGATTTTGCCCCTTGATTACTTTATGCTTGTTAAAATATATACGTTAAGTTGTTAACCTAATTGGAGTCATAAAGTAATACATTTAACGTTCGTGTAAAAAATCTACTCTTACTTTGAAAGATAGTTGTTAATTTAACAGGTACTTTATTAGGTACTACGTTTATACGTTTACTAGAATCGTTCTCGTTTTTCATTTCCTGAAAACTCGTCTTAATAAAATTATTAATTGTTCTTAAATCAGAAATCTTTGCTTTAATGAAAGAGATAAGTTGGTGGTCTAGATTGAGAAAGTAAGATAAATTAAAGAACCTTAAAAACAAAAATTAGAATTGATGAAAGCGTGAAAATTCCTTACGAACGTACTAGTTATTGCCATTATAAAATTAATGTTAAATAATGTATGTGAGTAAATTAAAATAAAAATTATAGCTAGTCCGGACGATACATCACATCGCACGGTTCCTAGCAATTATGTAATAATTACTCAATTTCTAGTCAAGCGTTGGTTGTGTATAATTTTACCTGTATCTATAAAAATATCTATAGAATAATCAAGTGCATGATTTTAATAATTTATTTTTATTCATTTTTTCGAAAGTATTAATTTAATTATGCAAGTGGATACGGAATATAAATTTAACAGAAGCAAAATACTTACATATCTATTTGCAGAATTTTTAATTAAGTTTCACAAGCAAGCACATACATTTAAAAGTTTTAGAAAGTCATTTTAGTATTTATTACTTACTTTACTACATACTGCAATTTCTTGAGATAAGCAAACACCTATCCCCTTTCACGGCCGCGGCCGCGGCGGTTCGTTAGAAGTTCAAAAGTATGATATCTCTATACTGCAAGTCTATTGATAAACAAATGAATGCCAACTTCATAAAGCTCGTCGCTCATTAGCCGACTTACCACAAACTTGTAATCGCATATCTGACACTGAATACACAAAGCGGATCATCCAATAAGGAAACGTACTCGGCCTGGAATTGCTCGCACGTGCCCTCTTGTCAGGGTTGCCACTTGCTAACTAAGGGGAAAAGCGTGTAAGAAAATTGGAGCTTTAGTTGTTCTTCTTTATGTTAGCGGAAGGCTTTACAGTAGTGGTCATGTTGCCAAGTTTAAACTGTTTCTTTAAAGAAAATGTATCTGAATCTCGTCTCTTCGCTACAAATGATAGATACCATCAATTTTTTTTTTTACTTTTTTCTGTGTTCAAGTAATGTATGGATCACTTTGTCTTGCATCCATTTCTTTCTCTCGATACATAATATTTTCGAAGCTGCAGAAAAAGTTTCACACTTGGGATAAAGTTCATTCTAAATGGTAACTAAAGAAGAAGCTAATCATCTATTTTCATATCTACTTTAAATGGTTTCACAACTTCCAGTATCAGAATAAGGTAACCCTTTCTACAAACGGATACCGACGTTCACAATATATCTTATTAACTTGCGGTGTCTTTGTTTTATATACTTACCTAATCCTTTAAACACAAATAGGTATCTTTTAAAATTGTAATATGTATACGACTATTTTATTCTTTACTTTGTATTTGCTGCATGAGTTGAATTAGCTTAGATTTAGTATAGTGATGAAGCTGGCAAGCTCCTTGAGCGTATCATTTCCAGCCGTATCCAAAACCATCTGGCGCAAACAGGACCGGACCTCGATGAAGCCCAATATGGCTTTAGGCGTAGGCGGAGTACAGTAGACGCCATAGCCCGCCTGCGAGATATAAGTGAAGAGTGTGTTTCCCAGGGTGGGGTTGCATTGGCAGTATCTTTGGATATCTCCAATGCGTTTAACACCTTGCCCTGGGACAAAATCTTAGACGGGCTTGCTCAACATCATCTACCACTCTATCTCCGACGCATCATCCGTTCATATCTTGGTGGACGCAAAATTATCTTTCCCGGACAACACGGCTGGGGTAGTCATAGGGTTGCATGCGGTGTTCCACAGGGTTCTGTTTTGGGGCCTCTTCTGTGGAACATCGGATACAACCACGTGCTTCTAGGAGTGCTGCCGCAAGGCGTTAGCGCCATCTGTTACGCCGATGATACGCTAGTCGTGTCTACTGGCCGGGACTTTAGGGAGGCGCGACTTCGAGCTACGGCTGGGGTGGCACAGGTGGTCGCCAAAATCAAAAGTCTAGGGCTAAAAGTAGCACTCGAGAAATCGGAGGCTATATGGTTTCACGGTCATCGGAGGGCTCCACCAACCGGGGAAGATATCGTAGTGAGTGGGGTGCCCATCCGGATTGGGTCCAGGCTGAAATACCTCGGTCTGGTACTCGATCCGCGATGGACATTCCAAGCGCACTTTTCGGCACTGGCTACAAAGCTCGGCACCACGGCAGCGGCTCTCTGCCGCATTATGCCGAATATTGCAGGGCCGAGCGGAGCATGTCGCCGACTCTTTGCTGGAGTTGTGCGTTCACAGGCGCTGTACGGGTGCCCGGTATGGGCGGACAAGCTTTTAACGCGCAATACTATTGTGCTGAGGCGGTCGCAGCGAGTGATAGCCATAAGGGTTGCAAGGGCGTATCGCACTGTTTCGTATGATGCGGTGTGTGTTATAGCCGGAACTGCACCCTGGCACCTCGAAGCGGCCGCCCTGGCGGATGTCTACTGGCGTAGAGCGGAGGCAAGAGGGAGGGGCTTAGAGCTGACCTCCGAAACGCTCGATGCCTGGAAGCAGGAAGCTCGAGACGCGGTGTTCCGAGAATGGAGTCGGGAACTCAACTCATCGTGCGTGGGGGCCTGGACTCTCAACGCGATAAGCCCGGTACTAAGAGAGTGGGTAGAGAGAGGGTGGGGGGCACTCAGCTACCGACTTGTGCAGGTCCTGTCAGGGCATGGATGCTTCGGCAGCTACCTGCATAGGATTGGACGTGAACCGGCCCCCTCTTGCCACCACTGCAGCGGCCAACTAGACACGGCCCTACATACGCTGGTCGAGTGTCCAGCTTGGACATCCGTAAGAAGGCCTCTCGAGGGCTTGCTGGGAGCGAACAACGAGCTAACCCTGCAAGAACTCGTGAAGATGATGGTCGCTGATGACGCGAAATGGGGTATGGTCGCAGCCTTTTGCGAAACCATAATGAAGGCGAAAGAAGACGCAGAGAGGGCCCGGGAAAATGACCCAGCGGCGGATCCTCTGCGTCGACGTAGACCTGGCAGACGCAGGCGTCAGTATGTCCAACGTCTGCCCTGAAACAAGAGCCAACAACTAAGCACAGGGGGAGGTTTACGTAGAGACGAGCATACTACAGATATGCTCGCTGCAAGTAAACCGACCCCCTCTGCGACAGAGGGTGGATAGCCCGGCAATAGGGCGGCGTTATCATTATGCGATACCGTCGCCTATTGACAAATTAAGGGCTTGGGCGAGTCGCCCAGTTGCGACACTCACCACGTAGGCGGCGGGGGTACAAGGCCTGGCTGTTAACCCCTGTCGCCGAAGATGAACGGTGGCCACCGTTGGGTTTTAGTGGGTAGGGCTTCATGCGAGTCCCACATACCCCCTCGAGCAGTAAAACTGTAGAGGGGGATGCGTAAATGCATTTCCCAACCGCCCAACGTTAAAAAAAAAAAAAAAAAAAAAAAAAAAAGATTTAGTATAGTGATTTGAGTTTAGTAACATAATTGTTTTCTTGTTCATACTAATCGTTTTGTAGAAAAACTAAGTTAACAAGCCATTTAGTTTCAATCAGATGTTTAGTAGTGAGACCCTAATGCGAAATCTATGTTGAAAGTAATTGAAGTCCGGTCGAGTGTTCTATTTAGGTATTTATTATCCTCAAGTAAATTTATCGCTCATTGAAATAAATTAAACAACATTAGAAAAAATGTACAGTTTATGAGAAAATATTAAGCGTTATTAGAAAGTCATTCAGAAAATGAGTAGAAATTATTTACATATTTTAATTTTCACCTAATAAAACTTGTTATTAATTTATGGTCTTGTTTGGCGGATTACGTTTGCTTATTGCTTAATAATAGATAAATCCTTTAAAAGACCTTTATCTTTATTATATAATATTATATAATCAATAATTTCCTACAACGATCATAAATACGTAAATTATATATTTTGTAAACATTATAACCGGTATTATCCAAACGTATAAAAACATATGATTTAATATCGTATAAAAATAAGGAGAAACATGGACATAAAACTTAAATAGAAAACTGTTAACGTAATCACGTGTATCCTCGTTTTTATGGACCATGATTACATGAAGTGAGATAGTAATACCATTATAGACTCTAGTCTCTTCAAGAAAGTTGCTAAGTGGTGATTGTTAAGTACAATATGCTTTAATCCCTTAATCATAACAACGACCTTTCTAATCTGCATATTTACATATTATATCTGTTTATAAAAATACAATAACGGTAAATAACTTTAATGTGTTTTATAGAGATTCGTGCATATTCATTAATTACTAAAACTTAAGTGGCTTCAGTTAAAAAAATCTTGTTTGAAACTATGATATATAAAAAAGCTAGATACGTTACCCGCTCTCTATTTTGGCAAGAAAAAACTCAGCTAAGTGCCCGAGTTTCACTTAGTCACGCACCATTCAGCGTCGTGGCTGGACGTTCTTTTTATATTTTAATCGGCAGTTGTTATTACGAAGTACATGAGTGAGACATGTATTATGTCTCGTGCGTGAGAGTGAAAGAGAGAACAACTGTATTGGTGATAATGCGTTAGTAAGTAGGTATGTATTAATTACGCTGTTTTTTAGTGCAATGATGTTGGCGTATGCCGCGTCTACTAGTATAATAGGTCATTGGTTTGAAACCACTCTTCTTTATATAATTTAATATTACCTAAAAGAAAAAGTCGACGCAATAACATTGAAAGCCACAAATTTAAATCAAATCAATGCCACGGAATCGTGAATTTGAAATCAGAGCCCATTAAATGTTTTTTTCTAGCTAGTGAAAGTCAACAAATTCCCATAGTACCTACAAATAATAAATAATAATAATAAACTCTTTATTAGCAGGTAGGCAATATTAAAATTTACAATTTATGTACTTACAATCTACTTAATCTAACAACCTACATGCTAAAAGGATTGCCGCTCAGCATTTTACAATGAAAAGCATAGGCTTTCATTGCAGAGCTGATTTTCAGCGACACCTAATTATAAAAACGATCTAATCTAATGTATTAAATATAATAAATAAATATAAAAAGAGGAAATAATATAATAAATAAAATAATAAATAGTAATATCTATTTTTAAATAAATATACATATTGTGTTAATAAATATATAAATACGTGTGATAAAAATATACATCGAAGTCATAACCAGAATATTATATTGTGTGTAGGTACAATGTGCTTTAAAATCTTTAAATGTTTTTCTGTTTATTTAAGAGGTATGCTGTTAAATACTTATTAAAAGAGAATTTTGACTTTTTATCCCGAATAGGAGGAGGTAAATCGTTCCAACAATGCGTTGCTGCCCATTTGTAACTACCTCGAAAAGCGCTTGTACGATACTTAGGTACTATAAGAGGATTCGTCGTTGTTCTTGTAGGGTACACATTTGATTGTTCTCTCCATTTAATTTTATTACAAGAGCATTCTCTAACAATAGGCCGTAAATACGATAAATGTAAGTTGGAAGTATCCTTCCAACTATTTCCTTATAGCCGCTTATTAGGCACCTGAGAGCCAGTCCACACGGCGCGTTGCGTTGCGTTGCGTCGTCGCAACGCAAATATTTTGACGCGTGGCCACACGGGCGCTGCGCCATCGCAGCGTTACTACGACGCAGTCTTAACGTTCCGTCGGCGCAGCAGTCGTAATCAGGAAATAAAATTTTTGATATTTGTTCCCAAGCTTTTGTTTTTAAATTTTTTTTTAAATCTACGTGTGACTTGTCCCATATAATTTCCCTTTCCTGAATCAATGTAATGAAGTAATCCATGTCAATTTCTTCAATGGTACTCATTATACCCTCATAAAACTGAATACAAAAGTACGTAAAAAATGAAATGAGCTTGCGTGTATCCTCCCTATCAACGCACAAGCAACTGAGCGCTGCCGCTCCGACGTCGCAATGAGTACACCCCCTCCCGCTTCGTCTCGGGGGCTGCTGTCCGTCACGTGTGCGTTGCGCCGACGCAGCGCGCCGTGTGAACACCTTGGTTATTTGTATGTAAAACGACGCAGCGACAGCGCTACGTCGACGCAACGCTGACGCGACGCGCCGTGTGGACTGGCTCTGACACGAACGTCTCCATAAATTTAAAAGTAAATATCATGTCGTTAGTACCAACTGCACTTATTTATTAGATGTTATTATTTATTAAATATTAGTTACCAATATTTTGTTATATTTCATCTACATTAAATCAATTGATCTTAAGTTGTCTTTAGCCAAAATTTCTACCTAATGAATAAGTACAATATTCCACATAGAAATAGATACCATATTTCGTAACCGAATAAAATTTGTCCTAAAGCATTTGTGCATAACATAAATCGTGGCAATATTAAGCATTATGCATGCATGATGAGCATTACAGAATTCTGCGTGGAACGTATAGGAAAGCGTTTGCTAAACTTCCTATGTGACTAGTGAATGTCCTTTTATAAATATAATGCAAAATAAAAACACATAAAAGTGTGTGTCATGTTTTTCCACTTTTTGTTTTTTCAAACTGATTTAATATTAATATTGCCAGATTGTGATAATCGAATCTCAAAGAATTAAATTAATAAAAATTAATATATTTATTTTTTATGTTTTAGCAGAAAGCAAATCTATATGTAATTAGAAACTGGTCTAATCTTGATTGGTGAATGCAACGGCCTAATATACAGATAATTAATTTATTGCATACTTGATTTGAGCACAGATAATAAATAAAGTAACACACATTGCTATTTTGTATTTCCATAACCACATACTGATGATAGTTCATACATGATACTTACGATCTGTGAGATGGTTAAAAGCGGTGACGTCATCATTCAGCTTCCCTTGAATGCGTCGAAGTTTTGTGTTCAAGTCCCTGGTGTGCAGGAATAAGAAGAGTGTACACGATACTGCTACTAGTGCTATTAGTTCGCTAGTTCTGTAACAAATAAAACATATATTTAATTATAATGCCACTTGCATAAGCTTTGAGCGAGTCAGAGTAAAAGTATAGTCCTTCTTAGTTGTTCTTGTTGTTTATGTCTATGTCACTTCTCAATCGCATTAAAATGGTATTCTCAAAAAAAATTGTATTAATTATTCAATCGGAGAACTAGATGTTTTTCCTCTATATTTTAGTTATTTTTCTGTTAAGTTAACCTACACAAACTACACTACTTACTTTCAGTAATGTGTCTTCAGCTAGGTGGCGCTGTGTATAAAATGAACGGACAAATTAATTATTTTTTGGTCTATGATAAATCGTTACATTTATCAATAAATAAATTTGACAAAAAATATATTTACGTATTCTCTGCAAATTGTGTAATCACAATGACATTTTATACTTTTATCGAAATGTTGGAGAGTATAATTCGATTTCTAAAATAGGTAGTAAAGTAATTAATTTCTTACAAGTTATAAGAATATTGTGAAACGCAAATTATTATTTGTATATAAGGTAGATAATAATTAATAGTTAATTAATAAAACACACTATAACCATAAACTTATATTTATTTGGGTTTCTCAGTTACTGATCATATAGAAAAACTTTTAAACTTAACAAATATTTCTCCAAACATAAAAATATTAGGTACTTAAAAAGCTTATTCAGACACCTTGTTCTCATCATTTTTATTTTCAAAAAAGTAATTCGCCCGAATCATAGCTAATTTTATTAACCGATCCATATCTTGTTGGTCGCAATTCTGCGTTTCTTCAGTGAATAATTTAGATTTGTAATCACATGGAATACTACAAGGTGCACTCAAAAGTTTTATCGCAATTTCCGATATTTTTAAATGCGAACAAAAACTTTTCCACCATATTCGCGGTTCTAATAAATTCGCACTCGTCCAAATGGCTTTTACTTTCGCAAAGTAACCAGTCTTCGTCTTAAACTCAGCCAAATTTTTCATTATTTCCCCAGGATCGTCAGTGAGAGATGTTGCATACGAAGATATATAGGACATTGCTTCAATCATTTCTTCGTCATTTAACATGGAACCGACATACCGCGGGTCTAACAAGTTTGCCGCCATATGAATGGGCTGAATAAAATTCTTCCTGCGAATTTCTATAGTGGCTCTTATAAAATGTTTGTCGCCGTTATAATTTTCTCCATAAGAAATAAGTTCATTCTCTATATTTGACAATAATTTAGTGAAAATGGCGGGCACATCGGATAGAATGCATTTCTCAGATCCCGCTTCGGTCAAGGCCGTGTTATATTGTTTGATGATTCTAATGCATTTTTCGTTACCATCCCACCATCTTTCGCTCAATATTGTCATTTTAATTCCTTCTTCAATGTACACCATGTCCGATAACACAAGCGACTGTAATGTATTTTTATATTTCATCAACACTTCCAATTGAAAAAGAAAATCCTTCCAGTTTTCAGCATTTGGGAGTTTCAGTGAGTTAATAATTTCTGTGTGTACGCTTGATAATAAATTCTTTGAAACTTCGTTTTTTAAATACTTGACAACGATTTCAACATCGTAAGTTGTACCCTTTATAATAGATTCTTCAACAATTTCTCTGAATATGGAGTACATGGTATCAAATAAGCAACATACCCCACTTATATTGGGAAAAGTACCAGCGAGTTTTGTTTTTGTCTGCGTCATATGCCAGTTACTTTTTGTAATAATGGCTAATATTTTGTCTGGTCCTATTTCGTTTATAATTTTACTTATATCTTCACTGCATTTATTTTGCTTATACTCGAAGAAAATAATCTTATAACAAACAGTTTTTGAGGCTGAAGCAACCATTAAACATAGTAACTCTGTAAAGAAAATAAATTAAATGAATAAATAAATAATTTATTGATAAAAAAGTTTAGGACAAAAAATTATCGAACTTTCGTTTATCTGTAGACAACTAAAATAATTTTGTGCATACTTCAACTTCACAAGTTTATTGCAATTCTTTAATTTTACTTAGTAGATTCATAAGGGTTATAATTAAAGTTTAACATTTACTCTAGTTATATAAATAATTATTAAATAATAGGTATACGCTATTATATAGGCATTGAATCATCGAATTTCTGAAATAAATATTCATAAAATAATTAAATGTTACCTTTATCATCTGCATGCATCTCGTCGCATATCAGAACCAACATATCAGATTCTTTTATTTCATAATCAATATTTTCTTGAAATCTTGCGTGTTCACCTTCAAGTAATCTGCAGCTAAAATCGAGTGCAGACGGTATGTTATAATCAGGACGAAGCTTATTTATTGCTTTTTTCCAATATTTAGAATCTAATAATGAAAAGGGTACGCCACTTGCAAATATGGCACGGGCTAATGTCGCATCAATGTCGTCATCGACGTTTTCAACATTGACTTCAACCACAATATGGTTCTTATTGCATATAAAAGAACTCGTAGATGCAATTTCATTATCACACGTTGCATTATTATCATTGTTTATTACTACTTGGGATAGCGAATAATCCGCCTCATTGGACGAACCCTCTGAAGACATACTCTCGTCCTCGCTGTCATCACTACTCGATTGCGAGTCACCAGCCAAATAATTATTCTTTATAGGTTTCGGACACTTTTCACATTCTACGATATGTTTAAGTAACCTCGTAGCGTTACTGTGTCTATATTCCTTACCACAAAACATGCAGGAGGTATGCCTTTTGTATCCTGACTCATGATTGATTTTAAAGTATTGCCAGACGTCACTCAAAGGCCTTCCTAAAGCTGGACTTGTTTTTATACTTATGGGTCGGTGAGACGGATGTGGTGGACTTTTAGTAGACTGATATTCCAAAAATTGATTTTTCACATCATTTGGACAGTTAGGACATCGACATAAATGTACTACTAGCCTAGTGGCATTAGAATATTTGTACTCAACATCGCAGTATTTACAGGCGGCGTGACGTTTATATCCTTCTTTGCTTATTATTCGAAAGTGCTCCCAAACTTTTGGACGTTCTGTTGACTTTTTTATTATTAGTTGAGGATCGTAAGAATTGTTTGGAGTATTATTTAAGCCAAAATTCTTCATCTTATTTTTCACATCTATGGGACATTTCGTACAAGATTGAAAATGCGAAATTAGTTTTTCAGTGTTAACTTGTTTAAATTCGGTATTGCAAAACACACAATATGCGTGAGTTTTTTGTCCTGGTTGATTTGTTATCTTAAAATATTCCGAAATATTAAGTCGACGTTTAAGTTTCTTCCTCAATACTTTATTGTGTAAAAAATGCTTCGCAGACGGTGATGATGATTTGGAACAATGGGCTGATTCCAACCGCTCTAATTGACTTCTGTACATATTTCTTATATCTATTGGACAAATATCGCACTGTACAATATGTGCCGCGAGCCTGGTGGAGTTACTGTATTTGTATTCTTTATTACAATAAACACACAAACAATGTTTTTTTCTTCCCGATTCACTTAGCACTTGAAAATGTTCCCATACATCGCTCAAACGCCGCGGCATTGCCGTTGTATTCACGTATTTATAGCTCTCCACGTCGAAATTGAATAAAACATAAGTTATAACCACTACAACACAACAAAAACTTCGTTTTTGCAACTAAAACAGCGTTGTTTTCAACGAATGTGACGGACGAATATGACGCTTTCGATCGGTTTAAAATAGTCTGGTTACATTTGACCTGTCAGACGATATCTATCTCTGTCTAACTTGCGGTGTGTAAGCGAGTACGATGCACGGTCTACTAAGCAAAGCGGCAGCGTCGCATGAATACGGCTGTTTTAATACTTTGGTAATAATAATTTAACGAAGCAATACAGTGATAAATTGATAATATTATTCTATCGTTCTAAGTTCTTTAAAACTGTAATAAAAACATGTATGTATTTTATGAAATATTTAATACTATCATATAGCGATATTACCGCGTTTGATGTGTGTAAAAAAAATTCTAATATTCACATACAAGCTTAAATTCGTAGTCTATAGGTACCATGTCTATACACAATCACAGGTGTGTTGTGACCAACGCGATTTTTAACCTTGTGTTTATAAAGATAGGTACGTATACTTATTATGTAAACATCAGCGAGTGAGTAGTGACACTTGCACCGGGATGATAATAATTATAATCGCATAGATAATTAGTTTTATTTTATTCATTTTTATCTACCATACGGTCTGTCAAATGTACCTTAGTTTTAATTGAACACTTAATTTTGCACCGTTCTGATACTGATAAATAAGCTATCAAAAGAAATGTTATCATTTTTATTTTTCGTAAAGTAATCTTACGAAGGAAAGCATGATAAAGGTGCAATTTTATATGATAAGATGAATGCAGTACTATCACAGATACTACTTATACAATTTCTTCGCATAAATTAATATTCGGGAACGGAAAAGACAGCGACTTCTACCGAAATATTAAAAAACTGTATCAAGATTCTTAGTGGGACTGTGTGGGACACCAATTAAAATAATATTTATCGTTGTGTAAAATCCTTCCTACTAATATTATAAATGCGAAAGTTTGTAAGGATATGTGTGTGTTTGTTACTCTTTCACGCAAATACTACTGAACCGATTACAATGAAATTTATCACACATATAGAGGGTAACTTGGATTAACACATAGGATAGGTTTTATCCCGGAAATCCCACGGGAACGGGAACTATGCGGATTTTTCTTTGAAAACGCGGGCGAAGCCGCGAGCGGAAAGCTAGTTCATTATAAAAATTAAAAAAAAAGATAATCTTATGAAATTACTCTATTGTCACCGGTCCTTGATATAAAGTGTATAAGCGGTAAAAAGTGGGTCAAATTCGAATCTTCTATGTTTTGTCTTCTATGTAAAGCTAATAAAAACGTGTTAATAAATAATAAATATACATTTAAATATTATATATAGGGAAATTTCGAATTTTTTTAGAGATTTCACATCTATTTTACCGTTCATTAGTCAATTTTCTTGAGAGAAAAATGGGTGGGCTTTCTAAGTTGTGTTATGTAGTTTTTGTTCGCTGGCCCCTTCGACCTAACAAGTTACATTTCAGTAAAAACGTTACGGTGGGTACAAAAAGGATAGTTAGAGGGATAATTAATTACACTATAGACGTAAATGTTGAGACCAAAACTTGAATTTTGATCCTTTGCCTATAAAAAATCGCATCATGATGGATGCTGCGATAAGTTGTTCATTGATTGATGAGCGTTTTTACACTTTTGCATTATAATCTTTATTCGACGCATAAAAAGTTAATTTAATTTATGAACTTCCTGTGCCATAATTTTTCCTTTTTTATTTAAATTATAATATTCTAATTTTTTTGAATGTTTCAGTATCAATAATATTATATTATTCATATTATGTGTATATGTATATAATATGTAATTATACGAATACGGATAGTATACCGTCATATCCTCCAACATTGCCTTTCCAGCCTATCTTTGCCCAAATAGAAATTTTAACTTTCCCGAGTGTTTATATGGAGTAGCATGACATTTAAGACTTGTTTTGTTTTTTGGTAGAAAATTAAAGCCTTTTCTCGCAACACTGATTAGATAGCACATGTATAACGTCAATAAGTCTGCTGCTACATGTCGACAAAGAAGGAGGTGTTTTGGTGGTGCCACATTTTTCTAAAAAAACTTGTCTCTGATCACTGGGAATCAATTAGAATACGTGAATATTTCTTATTATTTATTAAACTAGAATATAAAAAAGGAGGTTATTTGTTATTTCCAAGCAAAAATACGTAGTATTTATTATAGGAGTTTTGTCGCTGGGCAATGTTAGGTTAATAAACGTAGTGTGACCTATCCCAACATTGCCCAACCGTTTTGAGGTGCTAGGGCTGACACATTTTTAACAGACTTCTCAAATAGGTAGCAAGGTAATTTTTTTTAGGTATAAATTAAGTACACAGCATGTTTTTTCTTTTAGGTACCTAGGTAGGATTGTACGAGTATGTATGCCTACCTAGGTACTTTTTAAATGTTTAGTAGAAGTTACGTATAGGTACATAAATATTCATAATTTCAGTTTCATTTTAAAGATATACCTAGAAACAGTACGAACGCAATATTATTGCATGTGTACCTACCTATTACTTGTTACCCACCTACATATTTTATTAAACTTAATTTTTTCATCCTTTACCTAGTTCATTTTTTTGTGACAACCCTAAACCCTAAAGATTTTTGTATGAAGATTGTGAGAAAATTACACCTAACTTTGCCCATACAATTTAATGAAGATCTACTTATTTTGGATCATTTTTTGTAAGAGATTCGGCATCTTTGCCTTATCTTGTACTTTGTCTCTTAAAAACAGCTACGTAAGTCTTAAAATGGCTGAAATATTAAAGGTGGGCAAAGTTGTATACTTTTCCACCTTATTTCGCCCACCTCTTTCTTCCTTATTTTTAGAGAAACTATTAAGAATAGGATTATTTCAAGTATATCTATTCATTCTAAATTCAATTCCCTACTCAAATAACAGCATCAATTCTGTCCATATTTTGTTTTTTCTTGTATATGATCAAAACACTGTGAAAAGCGGGCCGAATATGGCTTTCAAGTGGTGTTCAATAAGTCAAAATTTACACTTAAAAGTTAAAACATTATGTTTACTTTCTGGCTGGGAATTCGAAAACGATATAAAATAGATAAATAATAATTATGAACATGTAGGTATAATTGGATATTTAGAATGTGGCTTATTTAATGTTTAGATACGGCAACAATCGATAAAAATTTCTGCAAAAGTCTACACCTTTTTAATTCAATCTTAGGTAGGTTACTTACTCATTACAAATAGTTACAGATGGAATTCAACCAAAGTCTTGATCAATCTATATTTAAATAAGTATGAAGTAGTTAGTTACCTACATTTGAATGTTAAAACTTAAAAGTATCGTTTTACCAACTTTTTAGTATATTTTCCCTTTCCCTATCAGTAGAAAGATCTCGATTATTGAAACATTTAAGTAAAGAAAGTTTATTGCTGCACCACTTTTAAGTTTTAGGTTCAAATAACAACTTTCACGCCGGCGCGGCCGGCTGGCATGATTCAATTCAACAAATTCACCATTGGCTTACCTAAATAATGCAAAATATAAGAATACTAGATTTCCGCCCGCGGCTTCGCCAGCGTTTTCAAAGGAAAACCCGCATAGTTCCCTTTCCCGTGAGATTTCCGCGATAAAACCTATCCTATGTGTTAATCCAAGTTACCCTCTATATGTGTGCTAAATTTCATGGTAATCGGTTCTGTAGTATTTACGTGAAAGAGTAACAAACACACACACATCCTCACAAACTTTCGCATTTATGATATTGTAGATTAGGAAATATCAATAAAACTCTTACTAAAAATAAATTGAAATTAGTTCCATGACTGCTTGAAATTGACTTATTAAAAATTTTATAGTATCTGAATCCCCATGACATTCCAAAACAAAACCCAACCAAAAACTGCTTAACTCAAAATGAGTACCACTGACCTACACAACAAATGCATGATAAAGTATTCTATAGACGCAAGGTATGCACAGTGAAATGATAGATTAGATAAGAATCCGATGAATCTCACAGCATGAACACACGGATACTATTCATTTGCTGACTATTCCAATCAATTTCCATCTTGTACTATCAATTAATCACATTCCGAAGGGCTAAGTAAATATGATTTATTGCATGAAGTATTTACTACCAATCAATTCTATGGCTTCCTACAAGCACTTAGCAATATAAATTATGGGTAAACTAATTTTAAATACTATTTAAATTGCATTTGTAACATCATCATCAATCATAAAAGCTAGATCACGCTTACGACTTCGACCGAATATTTTTAAGGGGGCCATTTTAATGCTATTTCCAGAATATAATATACAAAAAATTGATGATTTTATTTAAAATTTAGCATAGGTATATACACATTGACAGAAAAAGAAATTTATCAGCAGCGCACGTTGTTCACTGCAATAAATAACCATTTAAATGCATCATTAGCCTACTTCTTTCAATAACAGGCCTCACTTAACATGCTATCATAACAGTAGCCGATATCATATATGTGTTAGGAACACTTGTAATGTGAACAACACTTTCTACTCGTAAAGGTAATATGTGATCGTTAGTTGTTTATATCATATCACAACACTAACAGAAGGCAGCTGTTTCACTTGAGCTTTCATATAAGAGGAGTATCATGGTAAAGAAGTAAAAATCCATATAATCGCTGAGTGATATAAATATAAATAAATAAATAAAAAAACACTTTATTGTACAATGCACAGATATAAAAAAAAACAATAATATACAAAATGAATCTTCACCGTACAAATTGGCGGCCTTATCGCTTTGAA
>CAJQZM010038856.1:1800-17392 GCA_907164665.1 Colias nastes
CCCCCCCCCCTAAGAAATAGTAGATAGTCGTGACCACCACCACCAAAAGACACTAGAAACTGATGTATGTACCAAACTGACCCACCCTCCTTCCCCTAGCATTGTCTCTCACCCAGAAAAACAAAATACGCATGAATTTGATATTTAGTTTTTTATAGCATTCTATAAAGCATTTGAATACCCGCCTCGCAATCGATTTTTTTCTATTCTTTAAAAGTTTATATAATATTATACATAATAACATAAATAATACTATGATCGCAGACGCTAGTGTGCCGTAACAAAGCAAGACCGCCATTACCACGTGGTCCCGTATCGGAGGCGAGAGCTCTGAAGATAGCAGCAGATACTTGCGAGGAGTGCTGGGATCATGATGCGGAAGCTAGGTGAATATTTATTTATAAATTTTAATATTATAGTAGAGCCATTTTAATAGGCAACATTTGACAGTTCAATAAAATTCAACAACGTAACCTAGTAACGACGACATAGAATAACATGATATTTCGTTTTGTTAGAACTGCACATTTGCTTAACTTTTTTCAATTACGATTACATATTTATAATAATAATGGCCGATACAAGTAATTTTACGATTTGATTTTACTGATAAACCATTCTAAACATAATAAACAATTTCTGATTTAAACAACTGACGTGGCTACAATTTTGTGTCAATAAACCTTTTTTCTTTTTAAATACCAGAGACGTTACTCTAAAAATCGAAATCTGACATCTAGAATCGAATGCATTGATTACTTGTGAATAAAAATCATTATAAATTAATAAATGCGTTGTGTTTTTTAATTACGTAGATACTTGTCTTATTTTGCTCCTTCAATTTACGAAATTAAGTATATTACTGGGACAGGGATTCTGATGAATTTTAAAATTGACATGTGTTTCAAGTTCGATTGACAAATATTTCAAGTCCGTATCGATTAATTCACTTTAATCGATGTTTTTAAGCAGTTTACCTCTCTTCGAAGATAAAATTGATAAACGTCAAATGTGGCCTATTAAATTGGCTCGTCTATAATGTGGGTATAAATCTTAGAAATAAACATAAAGTTGGTAAAATATTTTGTATAGTCTATAATACTGTATAACATCAAGCTACGATTAATAGGATCGGTATAAAATAGTTCTTTTTACAGAAAGCAAATATGCGTAGACCGATTTTGTGGTGTCGAATCATATTAACATTGAATTATATTTTTATAAATGTATGTATGAATGCGAAACGATAAAACGTTCTATAATTATGTAAACACAAACTCAAACATTTACTTATTTTGTAATACCGGTCATTCTGCCTTGTAGAGTAGGTATATCATATAAGTAATAAAAAAAAGTAGAGTTGACACTGCACAGATGAAAAATAACCACTCCTGTTATTATTTATAGATTAACCGCTGTATGCGTGGAAGAGCGCATGGCTGAACTGAAATTGATGCTGCTCGTTCAAGGGCCAGTCATACATGATAATAATTTACATCCTAATCAACCAGGTGAGCTATATACAGTTTATTTCCACTAGGTATGTATAAAATCAATTACAGATATATTTACATTTGAAATTTTCTAGATATTAAATAAGGTTTATTCTTTAAAAAATCTACAATTAATATTCTTTTCCGACAGAGACAAACATGCAAATAACACCAAACGAAGTTGACAAGAACTCCAACTGCGTGCCGCTCCAAAACGGTGACGTCACAACCCCCCTCCTATACCCGCAGGCACACATCGGCAGGAACGCGTGTATTGAACGTAACACCAACACAAACACACAGACACACACAGTCGAACTCATACATAAAAGCCTCAAAGATATAACAGCTCCTACAGAACCAAAACCTCCTTCCGTCACCGAAAATTGTCTATCCGTTGCGAGGATCAGCCATAATAGAATGCAAACACAAGAAAATTCAGACAGATTGAACGAAATTCGATCGTATCAAAGGCCGCTAGATTACGTGCAAAATGACGTAAGCGCCCCCGAAGAAAGAGGCCCGAAACAAACTAATCTATTGCAAGAACAAAAAGACAAAAAGTGGGGTATAAAAAAGTTCTTCGAGAAGAAATTGAACAAAACACCAAAAGAAACAGAAGTTAAATTGGTCGCGGAAAATGTTACGCAAAATGGCAGAACTAAAACGTCAGTTGTGGATAAGCCTAGCAACATTGACTTTGATAGACCTACCAATCTCGGTATACAAGACAGACCCTATAACTTTGAAGCACCTTGTACACTATCGCCTCCAAATAAAACACTTTCTCCAACAATGCTTATGGAGTCAGACATGAATACAGTCTTCAGAGAACTTCCCGCAAGAGACAACAACGATAGAAACCAAATATTCGCCGTCATAGTGCCTAAAGTGAAGCAGGAATTGAACCAAAACAAAATTAAAGGCAGTTCTGAAAGCCTGAACAAGAGATCGGTTAGAACGTCCATGTCTTCGCAAAGCATGAAAGCTGGGCATTCGGAATCTGAAGATTCGACTCTAAAAAAGCGTCTAAGCTGTGACAATCCTATCATAAATAGCGCAGGATCGTCACGAGCGAGTATTAACTTAGAGCTCCAATATCTACCCAACCAAACAGACAATTTTAACAACGACAGTCCGTTCGATATGAACTCAGATTGTTCGAGCAGTGAGGACGAACACCTAATGCTTTTATCCGAGAATAATGGAGCGAAAATAACAATACAAACGGTAACAAAACCAAGTGAAATAGATAAGAAAAAACATCAAAATGACGTCCTAAAAGAAGCGAGTCACACAAAAACTGATTTCACGTTCAATAAATTCCAAAATAAATACACGAATTTCGACAATGAATTCAGCGATTCAAACGATAAAGAGAACTTAGTCAATGGTTATAGCGGCGATAATCCCGTGTACATAGCAGCTCTGAACGGGGAAATAGACACGAGTGAGCTAAAAATCTTGGAAGAGCAAAAGAAACCGTGTTTAAAATCTCTAGCAATCAAACGGCAACACTCTTTAGAGCAAGTTAACGAGATATTTTCCTCGTCTGGTGATTTAAACTTGCAGAATCCTGCAGGAAGGGTTAAAACCCCAGGGGACTTACCAGTCGCTATACGCAGGGCCAGAAGGGACAGGGCCCTGCAAAAGGGCCGGGCCAGTGAATGCAACAGGTTGAGCTTGTATGACGATAGAATGATGTTCGGAAACAGTCTTTAATTTGTATTGCGTTTTTTCAGAAAAAATATTGGTGTAAAGTCACGTATTTGTGGGGACTTTGTTAAGCAACAGTTGATTAATGTTGCTTAAGTTAAATGTTTATAGCTAGGGCGCGAACTTTTCCAAATACGTAGAGATAAACTACGATAACATGGCGCGCCCCTCCAAATTACTGTTTCAATGTGTGTAGTGACATCCTTACGAAGGAGTTTGTATGTAGTTGTACGTATTCGTCTTTACTCGTACAGTACTCGTAATATCTCACTTATTACCAGATTTGTTGGTCAACTAATCATAAGTTGCCGAGCGCCCAAGACAACGCACGTGTCGTTTTCATAGAATACGTCAGTGCAGCGCCATTACTAATAATAATGAGCAATTAGAGCGTGACTAGTCGAGCAACAAATCCGTGGATTTGTTTTTGTTTGACGGCCGTCTCATTACGCACACATGCGTTGTGAATCTTGGTGGTGCATTGTAAATACTTTCACAAATACTTTCAAACGTTTTGAATTTTGGAGGGGCGCGCCATGTTATCGTAGTTTATCTCTAACATGTTAACAGAAACTTTACAACATATTGATTCAACTGTGTTGCTAAATGACTTTTCAACATGCATTATCAAGTCTGCAACACGCAGTACTGTGAGCAACATGTTAACAACAAATCAGCAACATTCAACTTCGTTGTTAAACTACTTTTCAACGCGTCTTATCAACTCTGCATGAGCAGTGTTGTTAGCAACACGTTGACAGCAACTCCGCAACATTTTGTTGCTTAACAAATGTTAACCATGAACAGAGGCGGCTCGCCCTAAGGAGCGCTGGTGCAGTGAACTCCCATAAATAATTATAATAAAATCATACTCCTAATTTCATTATTAATATTAATTATTACTATTTAAAATCAATCGTAATCGTAAAAAAACTACTGGTCAATACCAATGAATATATCCATCATTCCATCATCCCATACACCTGTAGGTATAATACTGTATTATATAACGCGCGTAGCGGAGCGCTGACGATTGCGCTCCAATGAAAAAATATTTAGTACATTTCCTAATACGAAATCCAATAGGAGTGAAAGAGATAGTTTGTCAAGAGTCCTGCGCGTGAAACAGAAGATTTTCTATGAAAAAATAGCAAAATTCGGAGCGGCGCTCCCGCAAACGTTGCCGGTTCGTTTTTACCGCGCGCCCGGACACAGGACAGCGATTGCGCGCGACGTTGCCACTCCTTTATAAACAAACACTCTAGTCAACTTGACTGCACGCGCGCGAATGTATATTATGTGAAAACACCGTGGTTGTGTGGTTGTGATGAAAGCAACAAACTATTTTGTTTTCCGTGTCTTTTATTTGAAGCGGGCGCGGCCGGCGGAGGTGAGAGTGCTTGGACTGAAACGGGCGTTGACGACTTAGCTCATCTTTCAATCAAGATGAAAAAACATTCACAATCTCGGTACCATTTGTTGAATGAACTGCAATTGGCGTCTATCGGACGACAAGACATTCGTAAAGCACTAGTTTCCGCGTACCGAAAGTCAATACGCGAGTTCAATGACCGTATCGATGAAAACAGACATAATATTTTACGAAGGTTAATAGATTGTGTCAAGTTATAGATATTTTTGCACACCAAAAAGAAAGACGTATGCATTTCCTTTATAAGTAATTTTTTAATTAAATTGTACTGCTTTACACCATGTATTTTCAGTGTTATTTCAAGTGAACACCCATAAAATTTTGTCACGAGCCGCCTCTGACCATGAATATGGGGCTTTATCTAAATAAATAGTTAAGTTTACAGGCATTCCATAATAAAAATACCACATTGCACTTAAAAGTTTAAAAATGGCGGGTTTTTTGGCTTTTTATATTATAATTATTGTAATAATATTGTGTGTTACTGTGTAAGTGTAGTTTTTTACTTGCACTATTACTTTTTTTAAACACGTTTATTAATTTATAAATGTTATGTAATTTTTATTATATGACTTATTGAATATATTACCACTTATTTACAGGTTTTTGTCTTTAAGAACTTTTTTGCTAACTCTAATTGATTTCAAAAAAATCGTAAAAAATAATTACATCAAATAATTGGTGTAAAATTATAAAAAAATAAGGATAAAAAATCTTTAAAAGGGATTTCGGCAAAATTTCGTTTTTTTTACAAGTCATGAAGTATTTTTTTTTATCAAAACTGCTGTTAAAAATGTTGCTAAATGCTGCTAAATATGTTGAAGTTCAAACAAACAATATTTTATTTTACGCACATATTTTTTTCAACACAAAAACATAGATAATAAATATATCGTGTAATACAATTTAACTTAAAAAATCGTTGCATATATATTATTGTGTTCTATTGCATTTACACATATATTAGCGATCATAGACAACACAGATTTTTGTATAATTTTTTATTTGTTTTTTATTAGCAAATGTTTCCAATAAAATCGAGTTTAAAATAATAAAAAATATTCTTACAGTTCGTTACAATGTTGCTGTCTCTCTCTTACACTGATGTATTTGTTGTTTAAGAGAGAGATAGCATTAATTTTTTTATGTCTTATGAGATCAACACAATATGAACAAACATTATTGTATTTTTATTTGAAGGCGAAATAAACTTACGTTTTTTTTTTGAAGTGAAAACTTCTTTAGCGGCGTTGAGCACTTTTTCTGTAATGGGTATAAAATCTTAAACTCGCGTCAGGACACGTGACCTGATCGAAAAAGCGTAAGACAGATGGAGAGTAGACAGCTATCCCCTCTCTACTACGCGCGTTTTCACTTCTGCCGGCACTCCCGGAGTGCAACCCGTCTTTTTTTTATAAAAAGGAAGTATTACTTAAATTGAGTGTCAAAAATTATAACGCGTCTAACGTCTTAAAATTGTATACAATTATATCTTTCTTATTTTAATATTTTCTTTATAACCTATCTTTTGTCAATCGTTGTTTAAAATTGGCTGACACATTACAATTTATTACAAAAAATACATATAGATTTTGGAAAAAGCATTTCAAAATTGTGTCCATACAGATGAAAAAAAAAAGAAAAAAAAATGTTCGCCGTGAAAAAATATATTTTATCATAAAATACTCTTAGATTGAACGTAGCCGTAGGTAGAAAATAGTACAAACCAGATCTTTAGTAATAATGTTATAAGCACTATAAAACAATATAATTCCATAGAACCTATCCTATGATGTGAGTTGAATCCCTATTCCATTCGTATTATAATTATTATGAATTATTACCTCACATTTACATTAAGAATTTACATTAGTGTTAAAAGTTTAATATTTTAGCGTCGCGAGCGCCTCTAGCGGCAATTGTTGTTACTAATAACTGCCAATAAAAAGATAAGGAGAAATATATTTGTCTCTTTCACTCATTGTATACAACATTGAATGGATATCTGTCTGTCTCACTTGCACTTATAAAACAATTGTCTGTAATGACGATTTTAAGGACCAAGTGTTCAAAAGTATATTTCTCTCCCTTGCTCTGTGTATAAAACATAGAATGCTGTCTCTTTTGCACTCGTAAAATGGTATGCCTTATATTAATCTGTTAAATTTAAAGTTGATTCCAAAATCGGCCACTAGAGGCGCTGTGGACGACTCGCTTGTATCGCATTTAATATAATATTTGGCGTTAAAATCTCAAAAATATTAATTTCTCTCTACAAAGTTGTACCTAAAGTGTATTGTATTGTCTAAGTGTAGTATTTTGTAATGACATGAAGTTTATGCTGTCTGCGTTTCTGTTTTAAGATTACATCACACAATAATAAATCTTATTATCTGAGAAATAAGATTGAAAATTCTTTGATTATGATCTATAAGAAGTGCGTCTAACATTGGTGTGATCTTAAAACAGAAATGGTTTTGCTTTAAATTATTATATTTAAGTTAATTTAGCCTTCCATTATTGTTTTTTCTTTTGTTTTTTGTGTTGATGCTTTGGGGTCCAAATAATTATTATTATTTTGTATTCGAAATAAGATTCTGGCATACATCGATTTAAAATAGAACATTCAAAATTTGAAAGAATTTTAAACTGTATTTTTGTGTTGTTATTACAAACTGTATTTATTTAAACATTCCAAGTTTTGTTTTTATAATATTTTAATATCTTTGTATAACATCAATTCTTTTTTATTTACAACGCGTCCTATAATATGTATTTAGTTCATATTTTAATTGTTTGGTAACTATCTGCACCAATACGACCTAAAGAATGAGAAAGATAACATGCAGGTGGCTTCCGATGAGTAAATGAAATAAAAAGCTGCCAATTTGAAAATTAATATTTACTGATATGTATTTCTCAAATAACTTAGAATGTTAGCGACAGACAGATAAAACGCTATTAAATATATATTTTTTACGTACCCTAGTTATTTGTACCCCAATGCAAATCCATTTTGAAGTACAAGAATTTGTTTTGTATCCTTTTTTTATTGTTTTGTGTTATTTAATTTAGTTAAATGTGATTTAATTTGTATATAGTTAAGTTGATTACGGGCCATGTTAGATTTTCGTTAAATTTATTTTAAATTCGATATATTACGTACGTTTTATTTTGAGACAGTGATTTAAGGTAAGATGTTTGTTTCTAATAAAGGGACAGAGAAAAATGTGTGTTTTATTCATCACCTACTTATATTTACTAGTGGTCAACCAGTGATCGACGTTCGACAATAACCATAAACAAAGTAATTTTTTTTTGTCATATAGGCTCGGTTTCACATATTTTAGTTAATAGTTACAGTTAGTAATGTCAAATTTAACATTAACAGTAACTATGACTTTTAAGGTAACTTCGACATGAAATAACAACAATTAGTCGTATTAAATCAAATAACATCTCATTTTGTAATCGACGCTTCTGACAGTTATTTAACGTTATCAATAGCTTTAACCAGTGAAACACGAGCGGTTATAGTTAGTGTTAAAATTATAACGTCCTGTACAAAATTGTCACATGGTGCAACTTATAGTTTCCCAAACCGTTACTTTAACATATTTTTTGCTTAAGTAACATGGTGCAACCCAGCCTTAATGTTTAATAATTATTATTCTCTATTCCGAATTCCTTTTCTATATAAGTTCTATATAAACTCTACTACTTTCCACGGCTTGGCATGTGTGATCAAAGAAATAAACAGATGTCACATTTATAATATAGCGCCATCTATCGGAATTTTTAAATATAGGTGTGATTCAAATGCATAATATTATGATATTAGATGTTGCCTTGGGAATGCGCTGTTTTACTGCTTTCAAAGAAGCCTATTTCACTCTCTAATCTCAGTTACCTTAGTTACTATCTCCATACACAAAAATCATCAAATTAACAATCATAAAATCGCTCCGTTGTGAGACAATCACACAATTATATTCATAAATAGCTGTGCGCTTCACCCGTGGGCCTTGGTACATCTCCCCATAAGAACCATCCTCGTACTTCAAGGAATATTATAAAAAAAGAATTGACGAAATCGGTGCAGCCGTTCTCGAGTTTTTTGCTTAGCAACACATTTGGCGACATTTTTATTATGTAGAAAATAACGATATATGCCATATTCCATACTTATTGATAAAATATTTGATAAAGGCAATGAAAAGGTGTGAATAGGTAATAATGTATCAAAAAATAAAGCTTCTTGATACAGATTTGAGGTAAAATAAAACAACAACTTGTAAAACCCCCATATATTTATTACAGCAACAATTCAATACAAATTTACTGTCGACTGATTCGTAACACCGTCTTACAAATAAGGTAAAATTACATTTTCGTTCATGCTGGTATGTAAATTATGCAAAAAGCGCCTGTATAATCAAAAGACTAAAGCTTCATAGAGAAATTATTGCAAAACAAACGCAGTTTGCCTTAATTTCACATACCTTAATATCGTTGTACAATTATACATTTAAAATAAGCCAGAAATACAATAGGATTTTTTATCAGAATTTTTCCAGCCGAGCATAGTTCAAACCCTAATTCATTTATAATTAAATTACATAGTTACAACACATTTGGTTTCAAAAATCGAGATGCAATAAATTCTACAGATAATATGACAAAATACAACAATTCTTATATTTGCATTTCTATCTAGATTCACACATTTTAAGTTTGTAATAAAATGTTAAATGAATAAATTATAATGGTATGGTATCCTACTTCGTTCCCATATTTTTGCAATACAGAAAAATTCATAAATAAATTTATCATAAGGGAAAAAATGCTTTACTACATTTAAAAAAGTGAACCAACGTTAAGAAAAAAGCATTTACATAGATAGTTAACATTTTTCTTTGTTAATTACGAAGGTTTTACGATTTACTTTTAATCAATTGCGTATATGTTGTCTATGCACAACAGAGGCAATTAAACGTGAAAATCGGATCAAATCAAATACATAACATTTTTGTTATTTTCGTATTTGTTAAATTGTTTGTATTTAAAGTATAGGATGAGAAATGAAAAACGAAATTTATTGTTTTTTATTTATTTTGGGAATAAATGGAGATGTATAGCTGCAGCCCGTGCCGTTACTGTCAATAAAGGGCGGGAAACGAAATGTCACTTTATAACCTATATATCACAAAAATATAAAATTATCATAACCTAAAAACACTTATTTAAAATTTGAAAACTATATTATAACAGGTAACAGATAAACTCATCACTATGCTTGCGAATATGTACGAAATAAAAAAAATTATACATATTATTTATAAGAGTAAAAAAAACATTAAATAAAAGTTTTACAATACATTTGTCCCAAATTAATGCGAGATTTTTAATTAATTTTAAACCATAAGCCCAATAAAATCCCTTTCACAAATAAAATGCAATTTCATCACAACGGGTAGCAACATTTCACCGTTGTTAGAAGATATTTTCATATTATAATCACAAATTATGTAACCTACATACAAATGCTTATTTATTTTACATAAAAAGCATACTAAAGCTCAACAACATGGTCACTATAAAATATGTAAAGAATATTTTAAAGGTATACAGTAAAGAATCGACTTGTATTACATAAATACATTAACAGTGAACACTTATAATTTAAGGCATATTTGTACTTATTTTTTAAGTGATTGAAATAATAAAAACAGATGCAATTTTCACAAGAAATGACGGAAAAATAAAAGATTAGGTACAGAACAGAAACGTATTAATTTACTCTGAAGAAAAAAGGCACATTTGGTGCGATTTTTCAATCAATTATTATATGCCATAGCTACTGTCAAAATGACAGTTCACGCATAAGATCTCTTATTTTATATACTACATAGCAAAATTTAGGGAAGTGACTAAAAAAATAATTAATAGCGACTACTTCAAAATTTACTTATTTCCAATTGACTTTTATACGATAATAATGAAAAATGAGGTACGTCTTTTTGACATGTTGGATAAAAACGGAATGTTGCTACTAATAGCCCTGACACAAATATATTAGTTAAAATAGTACAAGGGCCTAAATAATGATATTTTTGATTCTCCAAACATTAAGTTTAGCACGTATGAATCACATTATGGAATCCGTTGACACCTGTAAAGGAAAATTGATTAATTATTTACAAATTTATATAATTTCAACACAAATAAGAAAAAATTACAATCCATAAAAACTAAGAGCGATTTAGCTCCACACAAACGGATATATTTACATTCAATTCTGACCCTTAACACGTACTTACTAAGAGCGACTTTACTCTATACAAATGCAAACATTTTCATTCAATTTTGAACCTCAACACATATTCACTAGGAGCGATTATCCTCCACACAAACCTAAACATTTTCATACAATTTTGAACCTTATTACATACCCACTAAGAGCGATTCTTCCTCGCCATAAAGCGATATGCGATAAACGGCCAAACGACGACCAAAAACAATGTAGGTGGGCTCAGCTCTTGCCACGGCCAACGCCAGCTGCTTGATACTTGCTGTAAATAAAAATAAATATATAGCTATATTATGCCATTTCACCTAATTGATAGTACAAATCAATCGAAAGGCATAAAAAAATTACCAAGGGAAGGTTATAGGCTATATATTATCACGTTAGGACCAACAAGCGCAGCAATTATATATTATATATCAATGACCTACCTAATGTAATTGTGAATGAGTCTGTTTTATATTATGCTGATGACGTTTCGGTTATTATTTCGGAAAAGAATGGAGTTGACTTTGAATTTTCAATTAATCATACTATAATTAAGGTAATCCAATGGTTAGAGGATAATGGTTTAAACGTAAACCTAGCAAAAACAAACTACATCCAATTTTATAATAAAAGCAAAAACAATATGACTCATCTTAATATACACTATGATCACAGATCTAGTACCACTAGATTCAGAACATGCGTGGCCACCTCAGTGCATTTCGCTCTATCTTCGAGTGTTGCCATTTTATAAACTTTCCTGCATTTTAGGGAAAATTTTCATTAAAAATACGTCCTCAAATTCACTCTTACATTAATTATTTATTACAATTCAGTGTAATAAATAAATAATGTTAGGTGAATTTGAGGACGTATTTTTAATGAAAATTTACCTTTGTAGTTTTTATATACATAATATACATTCGAGAAGGGAAGACCACAAATAAAGGAATATTAAATTCAGATACAGTTTCAATGTGTTTTATTATCATAGGTTATTTTACACATGTATAAATTTCTGTGCTAAGGGCCGATTACAAATATTGGAACATAAAAATCAAGTAGGTACAAAATCTACGCCGGGCGGTGGAACGGGGAATGTAATCCATCGTCCGGTGCGGTGAGGCGACTTGAGACATGTTCCGCTCATGCCGCCAACGGGAGGGAAGAGCAGGCATACCACCTTTCCTGTTCTTGGCTTGCGCCTGGCCTGGAGATGGGCTGCCGCCGAGGGGGTCGCGGAAGAATTCTAACAAATACCCGCGGCCCCATCATTAAAGCGGCTCGACGGAACACAGTGGGGTTTTAGTCGGTAAGAATCCGACATAACCCACGGCTCCTTCCCCGGGGGCCGTGGGTATCTTTGGAAGATTTCCCCACTATAAAAAAAAAAAAAAAAAAAAAAGGTACAAAATCTACGTAGCCCGATGTCGAATGTTTTTCGTACGTAAATGTACGCTTTTGGGCTTATGAAATTTAGACATAAGGAAAAGTTGCGTAATTGGCTTGAATATCGTTTCCTTGAGTTTTAGAAAATCTTTATTTCCGTTTTCGATGCTGCGGAGAACTTCTGTTTCTTCCATATTTATAAGCATTTAACAAGCAATTTCTTAAGGGCGATTGATTCAGACAATTTAGGCATTTTAGGTACTGAGACGGCTCGCGCCCGCGTTACGCAGGAGCCGGCGCGAAATGAACTCCGGTGACCTATGAAGTCGCCACAGTATAAATAAATCAGTAGTTCGATTTTATTTGCTATCGTAGGAATGTTGTTGATAAATAAATTTACTACTAATCCTATACCATTAAACGAGCAATATTTGCATATTTATATTATATATTTTGTTTGTATATATACAGTGTGGAAATTTTCGATGTGCCCTGAAAGGAAAGTATGTACTTGAAATATGTACTAGGAATAGCAAATTTTTCTGAAAGGAAACATTCCTTTTTCAAATTTTATTTTATTATTCAAATCGATAGAAACAATATAAAAGATAATTTATTGTTAATTTCTCGTAAACATATTTGCTTTTAGTAATAAAAATATCATGGAATCGAACATTTTTATTGTAGCATCAACATCATCTAAACACAAAGAACGCTTAGCTGGTTTATTGGTCTATTTTATAAATACATTTAAAGTTTAAAATGAAACTCTCGTACTGGTGGTTAATTTATTTTCTTCTGAAAATATTGGTAATAATAATTAAAAGTAAAACAAATAAAAAAGGCAAAATAATAATTGAATTTTGTAAATTGAAGTCTTGCACCGCAAACATGTTTAAGGACGCTGTCACATCTTAATATATCTTAATATCTTAATCCTACTATAATATTATAAATGCGAAAGTTTGTATGGATGTATGGATGTTTGTTAATCTTTCACGTAAAAACTACTGAACCGATTACAATGAAATTTAGCACACATATAGAGGGTAACTAGGATTAACACAAAGGATAGTTTTTATCCCGGAAATCCCACGGGAACGGGAACTATGCGGGTTTTCCTTTGCAAACGCGGGCGAAGCCGCGGGCGGAAATCTAGTACATATAATATCTGCGTTACTCAAATTTAGGTATCTAATAACGTCGCAACGTGGTGCGCGGGAACATCACGCTCACGTAAACATAGCGCATTCCATTTTATAGACCATCTTCATGCTTGATATTATTTTATTTTTATTGAAATTGTTTCTAGAAGATTACTGGGAACTTTAAAAATTCATTTTGTTATTTTTATTAGTAGGTACGATCCTGATAAGTATGTTAGTTATTCAACCAACTTAAAAAAGTGTGACTGTTTTACAACAATTTGAATAATAATCAATTAATGAATTGTATTATTGTATACAATATCGAAGCTTTTTAAGAAATGTATAAAATACTTTTTTATGAATTATTAATTATTATCATACATCATAATATTATGTTACTGGTAATATATTAAACCCTTCTTAGTAAATGTTTGTTATTCCGAGAAACGGTCGGAATGAAATTTCAAATTATAATCGTCACATTACCTATGATATCTTTAAATCTGAACTTTTCCTAAGTAGCAAATGTGGGTGGTTTTTGGGGTAGCGATTAACCAACATGAGGTCAAAACTAAAATCCAAGATGGCGCCGACGAAAATTTTAAATGTTTTCGTCATGGGTGTCATTTTCAAAGAGTTGGAGTAGCTATTAATAAATATGAGGTCAAATCTAAAATCCAAAATGGCGCCGACGAAAATTTGACATCATTTCGTCACGGGTGTCATTTTCATGGTTTTTGGGGTAGATATTAACCAATATGAGGTCAAAATCAAAATCCAAGATGGCGCTGAGGAAAATTCGACATCTTTTCGTGATGAGTGTCTTTTTCATGGTTTTTGGGGTAGCTATTTACCAATGTGAGGTCAAAACTAAAATCCAAGATGGTGTCGACGAAAATTTTACATCTTTACGGCATGAGTGTCATTTTCAAGGTTTTTGAGACAGCTATTTACAAATCCCCAATGTTACCGTGGATAATTAGGTATATTTTTCTTACTCCTTTAAAGTAAACATAAATAAAATAACAAAAACGTTTACAACTACAGTTTTGTAGACAGTCTTAAAAAACAATTTTAAAGAACATTGAAATGCATATTTAGTAATGTAATATGTATATATAAAACCTCTGTGGCAATCATGTTAATATTCTAACAAATATATTCGCTTAACTTTTTTTAAAATAAAGTTCATCTAAAACATTAAAACGAAGAGAATAAAATAATAAAGAGCGTGTGTGCTGAGATAACGTGTCAGAAGTGAAACTTCTTTGGCGAGATTTATAGATACCAAAATCACCGCCTTGCTCCATAACATGACAGTATTACCATGACGCGTTCTTGAAATTTTTACTCTCAATGCGTCTAAAGAAGTTTCACTTCAAAAGGCTATTATCTGTGTACAGTTCCACAGAATTTGAATTCTGCTCGAAAAATATGTAAACGGTTGTAAGAAAAATATACCAAATTATCGACGGTTACATTGGGGATTTGTTAATAGCTGTCTCAGAAACCTTGAAAATGACACCCATGCCGAAAAGATATAAAATTTCCGTCAGCACCATCTTGGATTTTAGTTTTGACCTCATATTGGTTAATAGCTACCCCAAAAACAATGAAAATGACACCCGTGACGAAAAGATGTAAAGTTTTCGTCCGCGCCATCTTGGATTATAGTTTTGACCTCATATTCGCTAATAGCTACCCCAAAAACCATGAAAATGACACCCATGACGAAAAGATGTAAAATTTTCGTCGGCGCCCTCTTGGATTATAGTTTTGACCTCATATTCGTTAATAGCTACCCCAAAAACCATGAAAATGACACCCATCACGAAAATAAGTCAAATTTTTCGTCGGCGCCATCTTGGATTTTAGTTTTGACCTCATATTGGTTAATAGCTACCCCAAAAACCATGAAAATGACACCCATGACGAAAAGATGTAAAATTTTCGTCGGCGCCATCTTGGATTATAGTTTTGACCTCATATTCGCTAATAGCTACCCCAAAAACCATGAAAATGACACCCATGACGAAAAGATGTAAAATTTTCGTCGGCGCCATCTTGGATTATAGTTTTGACCTCATATTCGCTAATAGCTACCCCAAAAACCATGAAA
>CAJQZM010038857.1:2732-23758 GCA_907164665.1 Colias nastes
AGCTGGAACAAGCTATCAATCAATTTGATTTGATTTGAGATTAGCTGAAACAAGCTATCAATCAATTTGATTTGATTTGACAATCAATCAATTTGATTTGATATAAAGGTTATTTCTTACCTTTAGCGGCGCCCATCAAAAACCCTTGAGGTCCGACTTTGGAACAAGTCCATCCAATCATTGGTTCTTTCCAAGCTGCTACGACTGAAAAAATAAATATAATATAGAAATAAACAAATATATATTTAAATTATTTGTTTTCAAGACCAAAATTGGTCTAAATACATCTTTTACTTTTAAAAAAATATGCAAAATCGATGTCTATACATATACTTATAAGAAATTATTATTATTGTTGAAGTGAAACTTCTTAAGGCGCGTTGAGAGTAAAATTTCAAGGCCACGTCATGGCAATATAATCACGTCATGGAGTAAGGCGACGATTTTGGTATCTTTGATTCTTGCCAAAGAAGTTTCACTTCTGACACGTGTGCTCGGCACACACGCTCTTTTTTTAATTTGATAGCATTCAAATGCTTTGTAAATGAGAAATTTTTAATTATTAGTCTATCTATACATTTATATATATGTCGTGGCCATATCGTAGATTTGCTCATTTCATGAAATGGCCAATTTAGTTTGGCCAGATCGTTAAATCGTCAACGTTTCACGATTTGGTCATCCACATTTGGCCAGATCGTCGATCTGACCAAACGTGGATGGCCATTTCACGAAATGCGACCATTTTTGTTTCTTTTTTAAAAAGCGATCCGCTTCTGGCACTCGCCGGCCGCTGCCGCGGCACGCTCGCTTTGCTCGCTCGGCTCGTGCGTTGTTTATTAAAGTCTAACCTAACCTAACCTAAATGTTTTCTATTGCAAAAACGATTCGCTTCTGGCATTCGCCGACCGCTGCCGCGGCACTAACTTAAATGACAATAAACAAGTTCTTAAAATATTCTGAATTTTTTAATGTTTTATGGACTCTTTATGATATTTTATACGATCTGGCCAAATGTCGATGACCAAATCGTGAAACGTTGACGATTTAACGATCTGATCAAACTATGTTGGCCATTTCATGAAATGAGCAAATCTACGATATGGCCACGACATATATAAAAATGAAACCCGTTTTCCTTGGTCACGGCACGGATTTCGATATTTTTTTTTTTATTATATTCCTTGAAGTACGAGGATGGTTCTTATGTAGAGAAAACGTAAATATGTACCACGGGCGAAGCCGGGGTGGACCGCTAGTTTTTAAAATAATTCATATAAAAAACTTACTCATAGAAGGTCTAACTATAGTGCAGGGGAACATGTTGGAACATTTTTTAACTTCGTGCTCGGCGAGATGTTTTGTAAATGTATAGGTATTCGGATGGCCTCGGAGTATTCTGAAAAAAATAAAATAAAAATAATATATAACTACTTTATTTCACACACAAGTAAACAAAGTATATTGAATATGGAATAAATAGACCCTAGGTTAAAAAAAGAAAAACTATTTAAAATTATAATTTTACTAGCTGCGCCCCGCGGTTTTACCCTCGTTGCTCCGCTCCTGTTGGTCTTAGTGTGATGATATAATATAGCCTATATATGCCTTTCTCGATAAATGGACTATCTAACACCACAAGAATTTTTCAAATCGGACCAGTAGTTCCCGAGATTAGCGCGTTCAAACAAACAAACAAACTCTTCAGCTTTATAATATTAGTATAGATGAAACAGCAATTTTTGAAGTGAGTATATAAAATGCATTAGCTTTCATGTATGCTTAAATCTTTAAAACTACGCAACGGATTTTGATGGGGTTTTTTTCAATCGATAGAGTGATTCAAAAGGTTTTAGTAAGTATATTATAATTTATTAGGTTTTAGTAAATAAATATAATAATCTCACGTTTTCTCCATATCGTCCAAAGCCTTGTCCGAGAGACGGTTAACCAAATTTATAACACTATCAACGTCCCCCGGCGTTTCGTATACTTTCTCCTCTGCTTCTAGTAGATATGAGTTCACGTATGCTGATGATACGTGTACCATCGCCTGGAAATCAAATCAAATATTAAATCAAATCAAGTATAAGTATCTTTCAAGTATAAGTACAAGTATCTTTTTGAAAGATAAACCACAACTTAGTTCGAATAACATCTGCTCACATCCCGATAATGATTCCTCGCGTGTATCTATTAGCTACATCTCCAAGTCCGAAATACAAAATGCTGTTCGACGTCTTAAACCACGCTCATCTGCAGGACCCGATGGCATTCCTCCTTATCTCATTAAGGACTGTATATCTGTTTTTTTACAGCCACTTCACTTCTTATTCAACTTGTCGCTTTCGTCCGACACATATCCCAATGAATGGAAAAAGTCGCGCATTACACCAATACCCAAAAGTGGCTGTAAGTCCCAAATTAATAACTATCGCCCTATAGCTGTAGCTTCTTGTTTTGGAAAATTATTAGAGATAATTTTAAATAATAATCTGACGAATCAGATTCGCTCACTCTTGTGCGATCCTCAGCATGGATTCCGGTCGAAACGTTCTACGACAACAAATCTCATCAATTTTGTCGATTATACTGCAAAAGCACTCGATAAAAAAAGACAGGTTGACGTAGCTTATTTTGATTTTAAAAAGGCTTTCGATCGCGTAAATAATGATGTTCTTTTATCGAAATTTTCTAAATTTGGTTTTACACCCAAGTTGATAAAATACTTCGCTAACTATTTTGATGGTCGCGTCCAATACGTCCAACTCGGACGTCTACGTTCCGATCCTTATTCGGTGCATTCTGGCGTAAGTCAGGGCAGCACCTTAGGACCTACTCATTTCTTGGTCATGGTAAACGACCTTCCTAATGTACTAACTACTAAGATCAGCCCAATGTCTCATGTTCGCAGATGACTTAAAACTATTCTTAACTATCGAATCTTATTCCGATTGCTTATCTTTACAAAATGACATAATAAACTTGACTTCTTGGTGCCATGAAAATCAATTAGAATTTAATATTTCAAAATGCAACATAATGACATACACTCGCTCGCGTTCACCTATTGTATATCCATACAGCTTAAGCTTTGGTCTGGTGATCATGACGCACAACGCTGAGGTATGCGGTTTGCGATGCCGGACACTCAATCATATGAAAAACGTCGACAATGTTCTCTTGTTCCGTCGCAGTATGCGTCAGCGGCGAAGGGCAAGCGCGGTGAGTGGGGAGGTGTACTTCCGCACAGCGCGGCGTCATTCTCGATTGAACACTGCGGTGTGCGGGTATGCGTCACGGCATATATGAATGCGACAATGAATTTTTTCGAAGACAATTTAATAGAATTAGTTCGCAGCTATCCTTCTTTATATAAAAATAAAGACAAAAACATAAAAGTTTGATAATTAAAGAAAATTGCTGGAGGGAGATAGCTAAGAAGTTGAATAAAACACGTGAGTATTTTGTATACATATTAATTATAATTGTTTATTCGACAGCGTTAGAATAAGTTTACATAAAAAAATGGCAAACATTACTAGTGACACATGAAAAATTTTGATGATTCTGAGGTTGGGAACTTGATGAACAATCTTTATATATAAAAATGAATCGCAAAATGTGTTGGTAAGCGCATAACTCGAGAACGGCTGAACCGATTTCGATAATTCTTTTTTTATTATATTCCTTGAAGTACGAGGATGGTTCTTATGTAAAGAAAACGTAAACATGTACCACGGGCGAAGCCGGGGCGGACCGCTAGTTTAATTTAAATTTAATGAACAATTTAACTTGGTAGTGTTTATTTAGTGTTAAAGAAAATAAGCGATAAGTTTTGAATTACAGTAAAAGTTCCTTATTCGCGGGGTATATGTTCCATAAATATGCCGTGAATACGGAATGGTAATTTATATGGGATTATAGGGGATACGTTCCTAGGTGACGATTGAGATTTTTTTCGTGTCGAAACTCGTTTCTCATTTTTTTTAGTTGACATTATAAACTAGGAAGAGTGCAGAGCAATTTCAATTTCAAGCAAAGCACAAATTACAGCAAAATTGTTCATGTTCACGTCTACCTTGGTAGCTGCGGCAAAATCAACTGACCACCTCTCCGCAGGGACGGTAAATGCTGCGTCGTGACGCTGCGTTGGGGCGCATACCTCAGCGTTGTGCGTCATGATCACCAGACCAAAGCTTTAGAAGGCACAACGCTGCGCAGAGTCGACCACATCCGCGATTTAGGAATACTTTTTGACAAAACGTTAACGTTTAATGAACATATTGAGGCTCTGTGTCAAAAAGCGTACAAATCCCTCGGCTTTATCGTACGGCAATCGGCGAGGTTTCAGGATAGAAACACTGTCTTCGTATTGTACTCGGCCTACGTACGCAGTATATTGGAATACAACGCAATAATATGGATCCCTCACGAAAAGAAATACACACTACTGCTCGAGAGGGTTCAAAGAAAGTTTGCTCGTTATTTGTATTTAAAACTTTACGGATATTATCCTTACATGTATCCATCTCTTTTCGTAATAGGCATGGTTGGCTTAAATACACTTGAATTGAGACGAAAACTTGCTCTCTTAATTCACTATTACTTTTTATTAAATAATCGCGTCGACAATCCTGTCGCTTTGGGTATGTGCGGGTTGTGGGCGCCGCCTCCCGGCGTGTCGCTGCGCCGCCGGCCGCTGTTCGCGGAGGCCTGTGTGCGGACGCAGGCGGCCGGCACCGCTCCGACACACTCGGCCCTTCATCTGTTAAATCGTGTGCTGGCCTCCGATGCCACAATTGACATTTTTGCTAGCAGTACAAATACTGTCCTAGACCTCTGTATCAGGTACTTGGATGCACATTGTATGTAACTCCGTTTTGTTTGTATTTTTGTTAACATATTGTTACTAAATTCTATGTATGCTTTGGTATTATTACTGTAAGTACAAAGAATGATTCTGTTTTAATAAATAAAATAAATAAATAAGGCAAATCAAATTTGAATTTATAGTATGGCAAAGTTTTAGGTAATCAAATCAAATCAAATTGTAGCAAATTAAATCAAATGGCAAATGAATTCAAATCAAACTATGCTACCTAAATCAAATGAAATCAATTTATGGCAAATCAAATCAAATTGAGTTATGACAAGGCAAAAATTAGATTAAAAATTTCATGAATATGTTTGTACCTATATTTGACGGTATCAAATTGAATGTAGTGTAAACAAAAACAATAAATAAATTGATATCAAATGTCACAAACATGAATGAAAATTTAAGGTAAAATTATTTATGCTCTTTTAAAAAGGCATTAATTGTAGACGAGTTAGCAAATTTTATTAAAATAGATCTTTAGTAATTTTTGAGTTGAATCCTTTTTGGTTTTGTAATATATGTTTATGTGGTTGTTGGTATTGTAACCATAAAGAATGTATGTTTTAGTAACAAAAAAGATGTTTGTATTCGTATTTTTTTTTTGTATTGTTAATGTGAATAATTATTGCTTTTCCTAAACAAATGTTACCTTTAAATCCTTCATTTCTTGACACAATTGCATGACCCTCCTTGTTCCCAGGACATTAATTTTCACCGTTGGTTTTAAATTCTCTTCAAAATCCAATGTAGCCGCTGAATGTATTACCACGTTGACATTTTCTATAAGTAATTGCCTGTCTTCGGGGCGAAGCCCTAGGTCTTCGGAACCTACGTCCCCTGATATTGGTATTAGTTTGGAAAATATGTCTTTTGATTCTGTTTGCAGTAGTTTCTCGAATACCTGAAATTTAATAAAAAATTATTGTATTAAAATTTAAAATAATATAAAAAATAGGGAAAATCAGCGCTGTGTAATTAACACGGATTAATTATAATTTTAGAAACTTTAAAAAGATTCAGAATTAAATAATTATTATTTTTAATCTTTGACCATTTTTTCCTAATTACATGTGCTTCTCTGTTTTATTTTTTATTTGTATTGTGTTTAATAAACATTGTTTTTTTTATTTGTAACTAGCTTTCGGCGCGCGGCTTCGCCCGCTTTGTACAAAATAATATCTATATAATAAATAAAAATGAAACCCGTTTCGCGTTGTCACGGCATCACGCGTGAACGGGTGGACCGATTTCGATAATTCTTTTTTTCCTTGAAGTACGAGGATGGTTCTTATGTAGAGAAAATGTAAATATGTACCACGGGCGAAGCCGGGGCGGACCGCTAGTAAATTATAAACTAAATCCTTCCTCAAGAACCTATCTATTCAAAAAACCTCATCAAAATTTATAGGATAGTTTTAAAGATTATAAACGCATGTATTATAAAGCTACATGACATGCAATTATTTGGAAATAATATAGGTATTTATTGCATTAAAATTATAGATACTTAAAAGAATTAAGATTTATTACGACATGAAATAATATCATTATTTTTTCTTAATTATAAGTTATTCTTTACAAAATCTTTAATCCTTTGAAATCAGATAAAAAGTTTATAAAATAGTGATACTTAATAAATGATGATTATAATACATGAATTAATATCTGATTAATAAAACTTAAGTTTATAATGTATTTATCATTTATGATTTTAAAAATAATGAACAAAAACAAACTGCATTCAGTTGTTTAAAAAAGTACAAAGTTGTATTTAACTACTTGTATTTTTTTTTTTGAAGAGAAACTTCTTTAGGCGCGTTGAGAGTAAAATTTCAAGGTCGCGTCATGACAATACCGTCACGTCATTGAATAAGGCGACAATGTTGGTATCTTTGAAGGAAAGGTAATTTAAGAGAAGAAGAAGGTATCTTTGAATCTTGCCAAAGAAGTTTCACTTCTGACATGTGTACTCGGCATACACGCTCTTTTTTTTTCAAAAACTAAACCTGTTCAAAATAGCTCATATAAGATAGACACGCAAGACACAAAACCACACGAAAAAACTAGTATATTCACGTGAATTCTATTCTCAATACATGTTTACAAGTTGCGGTAATAATTAACAAGGTTGTTACAGCCATTACCTCGGTATATAGAATTACAGTGTCCTAACGATTTATCATCTACTTGACTTGAGTACATTTGTAGAATATATAATGAAGAATATATTTTTAAAGTGATTAATTTGTTTTTATAATAATACTAGCTGTGCTCAGCGGTTTTACCCGCATTGCTCCGCTCCTGTTGGTCTTAGCGTGATAATATATAGCCTATAACCTTCTTTGATAAATGGGCTGTCTACCACTGAAATAATTTTTTCAAATTGGACCAGTAGTTCCTGAGATTAGCGTGTTCAAACAAACAAACTCTTCAGCTTTATAATATTAGTATAGATTATAAATAAGTATAAGTATAATATTACAGATACTAGTCACTTCTCCCAACTTTATTAACTAAGGATTCTTTAATAAAATATAATCTATAGTCTTACTAATATAAATGCAAAAGTTTGTATGTTTGGTTGTTACTCCTTCACGCAAAAACTGCTGAACCGATTTTCATAAAAATTTGGTACACACATAGAGGGTAATTTGGATTTACATAGTATTTAAACAAATGTGAATTATGCGGGTTTTCCTTTGAATATGCGGGTGAAGATGCAGGTAATTAAAACACGTAATTATCAAAAAATACCAACCGCTTCTTGGTACAGTGGTTAACATGTGAGTGTAGAACCGAGGGGTCATGGGTTAGATTCCCGGTGGAGACGAAGAAAAAAAACAGAAGGCTGATCACCTAATTGTCCCTAAAAATTGATCAGACTTCACTAATAAACAAAATAATTGGGTTCAAAAGAACAACATAACACATTTACTTCTGTTCCTAGTAGAAACTAGTTTTAATAATATTTTAATGGTTATAATATTCAAACTAAGTTCTTTAAAAATTAAATATTAATAAATGAAGAAATGGTTTAATTTGCGGTAGAAAAAAAATGTTTTAATTTACTGCAGGAAAAAATATTTTAATTGTATTCTATAAAAACTTTAAAGCTAATTAGGAAATGTTTATTTTTAACAATGATTTAATTCCTAACTTGCTTGTTATGCTATGTGCAAGCAAATTATGCATGTGTTAAAGTGTAATTAAAAAATAACACATAATGTATTCAGTAAAGTTTTCCATTTTCAAACTTAAGAGCTAGCGTGCAAGAGCAACTTGTCTCCGCAACTATTTTGTCTCTCCCAATTCCCATCAACTCTATGGGCTAGTAAGAAAGTGCGCGCACGTAGCGACGCAACTCCCGGGAGACTTTTTTATTAGCCCATAAAACCGGGAGTTGATGGGAGAGACAAAATAGTTGCGGAGACAAAAGTTGCTTTTGCGCGCTAGCTCTAATTGTTTAAATTTTATTTAAGTTAAATTTGTAGTACTCACCGAATGATCAGGAAATTCGTTTAGCCTCTCCGAAATGTCTTTTCCTTTCTTTGGTCGCATTAATAAATATAATTTTCCCGATTCCGGTATGCATCTCAATATTTTTTCTATCAGGCATAATCCAACGAAGCCTGTGCCCCCGGTTATAAAAAAGTTTTTACCGGCGTAAAATGCGCGAACTTGTGATTCTTCCGTCATTTCGATGGTTGTTTTTCACATACACTGAAATGAAACAAATATTTTATAGTATTCAATATTTTTAAAAATAATTCAAACGCCGCCACAGGAAAGTCCAACAAAATTATGAACACAAAGTTTCGAAGTTCGAACTCGAAGTTTGACAATTGACACTTGAAATTTTGCCTTAAACGGGTTGCCAGTTTACAAAACAAAATTTGATCATATTCATTCTTTAAACTTTCTGTTCTTATGCTGGCCATACACCATACTTTCTATCGTCCAATCGGCATGACGCTGCAGCTTGATCCAATCTGCAGTTTTTCCATAGAGACCACACACACAACGTTTGAATTGTCCAATCGGCAGCAACGTTCAGTTGAAGCCATGGCGTCACCGGTGACAGACGACGATGTTTTAGCCGTTTTGGACGTTTTATTCGTAAAAATGAAACAAAAAAAGGATTATATGCCGGGAAGATTGTTGTTATATATATGTACCTATTTAATGAGAAGTACCCAATGTGTTAAGTAATCTGGTACTTCATCTATCTCCCAAACAAATCTTATCCAAATCCGTAACCGTTGACATCTAAACATCCATATACTTTCATATTTATCGACCAAGCGAGCGAAGCGCCTATGCTTCAGCTTGGACGAAAAATCTTGACCAGACTGAAGTGACGATCGCATACCGCCATACACGGTCCAATCGACATGATCCAATCGCCATGATCAAGCCAAAAGAATCGAAATTCGATTGTTCCGTCAAGTATAACTATCATGCCAAATAATGCCAATCCACTCCCACACATGGTCAGTTCTAACTGATCCAATCGGTAGCGTCATGCCGAATGGACGATAGGAAGTATGGTGTATGGCCACCATTACGAAAGTATACAAATGTTAAAGTACTCGAATTTCAATTAAGATAGATGAATTAAATATCTAACGTCGTTTAGTTTACCTTTACTGTTTCGTTTGTAGAAGCAAATAATAAAAAACATTGTTTATCGGATACAAATATGTACTACCTACGTAAGATTTTTTTGTGTTATGTTATTATGAAATTAGCAGTGAGAACTTGAAAAAACACAGCTATCTGAGATCATTCTTTTTATTTATAACGATCCAGTGGTTTGAAACGAATTGGCCGGTAGGAGTTAAAAAAAAAATTAAATACAGCACATTATAATCTATATAATATATAAAAGAAAGTCTGTATGTTCCAACACTTATAACTCGAGATCTGCTGAACCAATTTTCATGGTTTTGGATTTGTTGGATTTGTCACCGCCCAGAATAGCAGAATAAATCATAAAAACAACAAAAACTAGACGAATAAATCGATGCCTCCTAAGTATAATGAGTCAACTGACATTTTAGTAATTTTACAGGAGAGTGATTTGAAGGCAAATCATTTATATTTTAATGAAATCAAATTAATTCGAAACAAAGTAAATGTTTTTTTAATAAAAATTGTAAGCCCTTCCTTTGGTATAAAATGATTTTGCTGATTTTTGTTTTTAAATGGCATTTTTTGTAGATGACTGGGTATACGCCGGCGGGACTCAATAGTGAAATGGTTTAACTACCAGTTATATTTATGTACGTTGTTCATCAAAATCTATCGTTAACACCAAAATCACATGAAATAATGATTGTCATTTTATTAATTTAATTTTACTTTTGTTTGTTTTCGGGTTTGTCTATCTCAATAAATAATAAAATGCTGAAATTATGTCACTTGACTCATTATACTAGGAAAGTAATTAGCAAAGTTAACATTTGAAACCTCAACGTATACTGGACCAATGTAATTTACTGAGGTTTATTTTTAGGAATTTTTTTTGTAATACCTTTCGATGTGTGGGATTAATAAAAGCTAAGAAGAAGAACATGAATAAGAAACCAATAACAACTCATTTTGAAGAATCACAATGTATTTTTCGCCATAATTAAGTAGGAATATCTTTTTTAACATAATAGCTTTACTAAACGCTACAACGTGAACAAATCGCTATTAAAAAATATCAATTGGTAACTTACGTTTAACAATAATGAAAATTATAGAAATTAATAACGTAGTAATCCAGGCATTTCTAATGCTTAACAAATTAAAAATCAGTCGTTAGATCCATTAGAATTAGTTGAAATCAATTAATTTATTAAAAAATAAATGAAATTCCTCTTTTTCGCTATAATTAATTACGAATTTCTTTATAACATAGTAGCCTTTCTAAAAGCTACAAGTAAAAACAAATCAACATTTAACAAATTAACAATGTTCCATCATCAAAGAGAAATAAATTAATAACGTAACAGTCTAAGGCATTTCTAATGCTCAAAAAATATCACTTTTAACAAATTAGAGTCATATATCTATAATCATAAGTCAGAATCGCTGTCGTTAGCTGCATTAGAGTTCGTTGAAATCAAATTATTATAAAATAAATGATACTCTTTAGGAATTACCAGTGTCTTACAAAGATCCATCAAATCTTTGTGCTTATTTTGGTCAATAGGAATGGGTATCTGATAAGCTAAAGAAATATTATCTACGTCAATATTCAACTCTTTTCTATTTCGTGTAGCTTTTGATATCTTTACACAATCTATCCACTTGTAACAACATCTTGGTATCTCGTTTTACAAAACAGCCTATATGGATAATCCGCTTAAACTAGTTCTTCTGTTACTTTATTCCAAGGCAGTTTTGATCCATCATTGGTAGTTGTCCAGTTGTTTATAAGTTATAGCTTTGATTTAAAGTGAGTGAGACACTTCAGTAACTTTGTATGGCTTTTCATCGGATTTGGCAAAACTAAAAGCTGTAGCTGTCTTTCGTCTGTCTTTCAATTATAGCGTGCATACTGTCGCCTTCATTTGGACCCACTAATAGAAAGCTATGACTAATATCTATAACAAACTTTGAACTAGCTAGTTCAAAGTTTATTATAGATATATTATACATATTATAATACATTAAGAATACAATTCTGTTTCTATTTTGGCCTCCACAGTTGTCTGACCTGAACCGGTAATCTTTGACACCATTACCCACCGTGTCTTCTATAAACTTGAAAACACAGCTGGAAATTTCATTAGCGCCTCTCTTTGCTGTCTGTTGATGCCATAAAAACAATAACCATAATATCATAAATTCATGTCATCAATCATCATAATATCATCGATTCCTGTGTAAATTTTTAAAATTTTCGCGCCCTGTTTGATTGCATTCTGTTAATATTATTAATTTAACATGTTAAAGAACAATTATTACCTAAAATTGCGTGCTTACTTGCCGCCATTCATAGTCTACTGAGCCGATATAAACTTGTATATCGATACAAGTTTATTGTGTCCCCCCTCACGCCCCGCGTACACTGGTACAATGTTATTTAGATCAGTTTACAATGTACGATTTTAACTGATGTTGAAATTGATTTAGTATACGTGAAATTATCTCTGTAATTATTGTACTTTTTTAATTTTTTTTAACACGAACGTTAAGATCACGATTTATCATGTTCGTTTATATAAAAATATGAAAATACCTAAATTTGTTAGTTGACTCAGTATACTTAGGAGGCATCGAAATATTTTCCCAAAATTTTGATTTTCGTACATGTCAATCATTAGTTGTCAATCCTGTCAAATACGGAAAATAATGTTTGACATTCATGCGTTCAAAAATGTATTATGTGTAAAATAAAAGGGTGAATAAATATTGTTTGTATTTTTTTAAAATCAATTATCAAAAAGTGCAATAAAAGCAGATACATAAAAATTCCTCAATCATTGTGTTTACGCGTGTTTTCAGAAATTAATAAGGTATTTTTGGTGAGGAATCTAACCAAGAAGGTTAGTTCGCTTAATTATTAAAAAGAAATTCTATAAAAATGTAAAAATTCTGACAATTATAATTTGTTGCAATTTCGTCGACTGCTTCAACAATATTGCGTTGACATAATAAATAATAATATTATTATGTATATAACGTTAAAATTGAAACGGAGCCCCTGATTCATTGGTTCGAACCAAGCTAAATTGCGTTTTGAAGATTACATCCATTTACGCGATGCAATTAGCACAGAGAAGAAGATGCAGAAAATGTTGGTCTGTTTACTGCGACATACACAGGTCATGAATGTGCGCAAGATGCAATGACATACATAATATTTTCGTCATTATGGTCGGCCAGATCTATTCATTACACTTATTACATGTAATCCGAAATGGATGGAAATTATTCAACTGCTGCTTCCCGGACAGATATCAAGTGATCAGCTCGACATTACCACACATGTTTTCAAGCAAAAAATCCGATCATGAGTTACAAAAGCAACACATCTTTGGGATTATTCAATGATGGATGTATTCAATCGAATGACAAAAATAAGGCTTGCAGCATGCACACATTTTAATTTGGTTAGTCGAAAGAATTCGGGCGGATAAAAATTGTATGTGCGGGGATTGCTAATCCTGTAACCGATCCAGAACGACATGACATGATGTTCTAATCACGAATATATGATTCATGGACCGTGTGGCACCATCAACCGCCAATCACCATGCATGGTTGACAGCGAGTGTTACAAAAGGTATCCACGAAAATTGACGGCAAAGACCATCACAGGCAACGATGGTTACCCACTGTATTATCGTCGGTCGCCCGATGATAGTGGTAGAAGTAGATCTATCTTAATTAAAGTGAAAGGAAACGATTTGTGGTCGACACCAGTTAAAGAACGAAAAGAGTTAATTCGAGTGCATCCCAGGCTGCAAAACGTAGTTTAATTCAATAGGTAATTTTTCTCTGACACGTGTAGGTATGAAGTATTTAAGTAATTATTTTTTTATTCTATTTCTATATGTGTTATTCATCGAAATAAAAAGCCATTATACCTATATCTATATTTATTTTGTATCATTGTATTCCGTTCATCATAGCCTAAATTAGTTCCAACTTCCAAGCCCAAAGGTAACACGACATTCATTGACTGGGCGGTACAAAGTTCGCCGGGCCAGCTAGTATTATAATATTTGTGTAAAGTAAGAATTTCAGTTATATGCGTAACAATTTCTGGATGAAAGTAGTACAAATGAATTTGTTGTTGCCTGAGTTATGTGACAACCCTACGCTATATTATGTAATGTGAAGCGCTGACGGTGTGCTTTCGTTCGTGAGAACGTTTTATTCCTTTAAATTATAATATTAGAATCAAAACATATTGTGAAGCATCGTGCTCATAATAACACGTATAATGTAATTTTACTTTTTAATTAAAATCATTTAAGAAATATGATTTTTTTTATTAATTCACTGGAAAGTGAATTTAACTGGCGCAGTCGGTAGGATACTCGGGTCGCCCGCGGGAAGATATCCGAAATGAATATCGGTTCCGAGGCCCAGCGCGGCCGACCGGTTTTTTTAAAAACCCAAGCGAGTATCCAGAACATCAGCAGTATCCAGCCATCGATACAGAAACCATGTCAATGTGAGTTGCACAGAATTATTTTATTGTGTTGCTTTCCTATATTATATTCCTATATTAATTTTAGAATAAACCTTCACGATTTTCCATCCTAGGAAATCCCGGGGTACCGAGGCTGTTAATACCCAACAGTCCTCGAGAAATAGTTTAGTTGATAGTATTAGAAGTATTGATAGTTTTAATATGTCGTTTGACACGGAAGAAATTTTTAAATGCTTAAGGGTGGTCCCAGATTTTGATGGTAACCCCCATGTATTAACAAAATTCATTAAAATATGCGACCAATTAGTTATTATAACCGTACATTATTACTATATAAAATTAGGGTTCAACATTTAAACGAAAAATTGGATAAGGCATCGTCCTTGTTAGAAGCTTTAAAACCAGTGTAAAACGTAGATTGATAAATGGTTTAGGTTCTATACAGAATTAGCGCAATTCCTAGACTCCTTAGACGATAATATTAATGATTTACTTTTAGTAATAAGAAATATAGAGGATAGTTTAGCTTTTATGCGTACATCGCGAGCGCACCATGTTATGTTAGGGATAGATATATTAAGTATTATATTAGTTACTTTACGTTCCTTTTACGATTCAGAACAAATTATTAATGTAGATCTCCGCGAATAATTCGCACTGGATCATACTTTAGTAAAAATAGGATAGTAATTATATTAAGATTCCCCATTATAACTCCTCACACTTTAATCGTACAAATCATATCATCATACCTCCCTATCCCTATATAGCAACCAATAAAGATATTTATGTGCACATAGAGGCTGAATGCCCGAAGTTCAATCGAAGAGCAATCGGTTTCTATGTGAAGAGACCCTAAATCATCATACAAGAAGTTCACCCGACTGTATTGCAAACCTCATCACCACGCAAGAGATATCCAGCGACTGTGAATCCACCTGCCTAACATTAACTAAGCCAGCAATGGAGAAATTGGACGACAGTCACTACATCATTATTTTTCCTCATCTCACAAAGGTTAAATTATCCTGCAAGCGTAAGGAATACCTTCATCTCCAAGGCAGTTTCATAGCAACGTTACCTACAAACTGCTCTCTACGTACTGACGACCTCACTATTACAAATATTAATAATGAAATTAAAGATACACCTACAAAAATTTTAATTGCACCAATCAGTAATATTCCGACGAGAACGCTAAAAACCTTGGGACTGCACTCCATCTACCATACGACAATACCACTTTACATCTTTAGCTACTGAGCGCAGCGGCCACTTCAATGTTCCTGTGCTATCGTCGCTACAAATCAAAGAAAATGAATATTCAGAAAACACAGAAAACATCAGCCCCAGAAGTTGATCCTGCCGCAACATTTTCACTCAATGTCCTAAAATAGTTGCGGATCTGCGGGGGGAGGAGTTATGTGACAACCCTACGCTATATGTAATGTGAAGCGCTGACGGTGTGCTTTCGTTCGTGAGAACGTTTTATTCCTTTAAATTATAATATTAGAATCAAAACATATTGTGAAGCATCGTGCTCATAATAACACGTATAATGTAATTTTACTTTTTAATTAAAATCATTTAAGAAATATGATTTTTTTTATTAATTCACTGGAAAGTGAATTTAACTCCTGTAATTAAATATAAATAATAATAATGGTTAAATAATAAAGGAGTGGTTAATTCCAATATTCTAAGAAATATTTTCGAGCTTATAATGTAAATTAAAATCAATTCCTTCGCGCAATTTCATACGTATTTATGTGGCTTAACAATAAAATATAGGTAATAAATGATTAATAAGTATTTTAAATATTGAAAAAATATAAAAATTGAAAATAAAAACCAATTTTTCTAATGTTCTATTTAACCTATGAGTAATTAAGTATCTTAATCATTTTGTACTGTTACCTTAAATTCTGCGGCACTTAGTCATAGAATAAGATGACTTAGCATTTATCAAGTACATATGTATTTCTTTCAAATTACCCGCATACAATATAGGTAATGATACTATATCGATGTGCGGTAATTTAACCAGTTAAGTAGTTAAGGTTAGTATACATATTGTATAAATACAAGCAATTTTTCAATAAATTATTAAGGTAATGGAAGGCGTGTATAAGACATTCCCATAACTTAAATCAGTATTATATCCATTGTGGAAAAATGACAACGCTCTATGGGTCCGTTCACACAGACTGGCTCGGTGAGCATCGGCGCGCATTTTTCTTTTCACACAGACCGGATCGTATGTACGCTTGGAGTTGGTCGGAGCGGAGCCGCCAACTATTTCACATAGACCAGCTGGAAGCTATCTGAAAGCGGATGCGCATGCAATCGGAGCCGAACGGCTGCGCGAACGAGAAAAAGTACGCGATCGGAGCCGGTCAGCTCCTCTTATTATTTCACACCAAGCGCGTTCAAGCATTCTTAATGTCAAAAGCAGTGCACACGCAAAAATAAACCCTACTACAAATACTAAAAACTCTGTTTTCATCGTGATAAGAATCTGCTCTCCTCTCCGAGCCGGTCTGTGTGAACGGACCCCATATGTCGTGTAGCACCATCACTTTCGCAAACTGGAATTAATACTGTTTTAAAACATCATGGTAACCATGTACTGTATAAATTTCTGTTTACTGCAACTAATATTAAAAATTAAAATAGCTAGGTAATATTTTGCAACTAAAGTTGTGTCCATACAAAAGTGAGGAAAAAAGTGTAGCTCTTAACCTGTGTTCACAAAAGTCACGCCAAGAATGTTTATAAAATTGAGTCTTTAATCCATGACATAAACTTAAAAAGTTGAAGGATTTTACAAAAATGATAATTTAACTCTAAAGCACAGCACGCTACAACGAGGAAAATAGCATGATTATTTACAGTACTCGTTACTTTTGCGTCAACCCATTGTTTACATAAACTATCATGGTATAACGTTGTTTAATGGGAATTTGTGTTTGCTAACGTTTACGTATTACGGTATTACCATAGTATAAAGAGAACAAGTAGGCCGTACTCTTACCGCGTTAAGGAGCGCACGGTACCAAATCTTGCAAGGCGCAGGGTTGTCACTTGTCACGTTGATATTTTAAATAATTTAAGAAACAAACATCGACCGCTCACAGCAATGACGCGCCCCTAAAGAGAACGGTCCATGAGAAGGAACCGTCAACCGAGCGGCCGGCGTTGTGTGCGTGCGTATGAACTTACAAACTATGCGATGTACCTTTGTTCGAAGATAACTTACTTGTTCTCTTTATACTATGGTATTACCATGTATTCTTAGATTGTCTGTTCGTAACTCGTAACCTCACATGACATTTTGACGAGTAGTCAATTATGTTCAAACGCTATTATCCTATTTAATGGGCTATTAAATATGATGGGCGTAAATGTGACAGACACTGAGCCTCGATTCATTAATTCTTCGAATCGGTAGACAATAGCTCGTCTAGCACTTAAATTAAAAAAGACGTGTGGCACTCGGGGACTGCCGCGGTAAAGCTATTGCATGCTATGCCTTCAAGCCACACCTCCGTGCCCGTCGGAGTGGGGAGCGTGAGGTTTTTTCGTTACGGAATTTTTGGATTCGGTCCCCGCGCTCAAGGCCCGCGATAGAAGCTATGCAATAGCTTAAAAAAATTGTATCTGGGTGGCACATACTAAATTAAAAGAACTTTATTAGAATCTATTGAGCAGTGAGCTAAAAATTAAAACTAATCTAAAGCAATTTAAACTTTTGAGCGAACGATGAAATCGCACGATATAAGTATTAGACCGTATTGGAATTAAAGTTTCCAATTTGTTTGCTGAACTTGGCTGAGTCACAAATTCTTAAATAAATGATGTTTCATTTAACTCAGCATTATTTACAAGCGTAAAACTAATATGAATTCGTTTAGCTTATTATCAACGACAAAAATAGTCATTTTAGGCATAATTTCAATGTTAAAGATAATCAAATTACCATTAGAGCTGTAAAATATGCTTAAAACTTGACGAAGTGGTCGAATAAAACTGGATTAGTTAATTAATTTCAATCAATGTTTACAATCTAAACAGATTGATTTATCTATAACTAGCGGTCCGCCCCGGCTTCGCCCATGGTACATATTTCACAATAAAAGGTAGCCTATGTTCTTTCTCAGGGTCTAAAAATTGTCTGTGCCAAATTTCATCAAAATCGGTCCAGTAGTTTATGCGTGAAAACCATACATACATACATACAAACCTTTCCTCTTTATAATATATATATTTATAAGGGTATCATTTAAGCTATCACCAATTTAATTAGTTTTGTGTTTCTTAAATAATAGGGTTTGTCCTCAAAATAGTAGATCTGTCACCAAAATGTAGTCACCAAACAATGCAAAATCAGTTCCACAATAAATCACCTAAAATCCTGAGATATAAGGTCTAGTACCAAATAAATGTTTTTGTATGTATTATAATAGGTGTGTCCTAATAAGTATTTAAGCAAACTAATTTAAAGAGATCACCAATAAATCATATTATGTTACTAGAAAATTGCATTAAGTTCAAATAAAAAATTAGGGTTGTCATCATCGTTTCAACCAAAAGATTCTGCTACTTAGGTAACTAGACTCCCAAGGTTCTAAATTTCCACTGGTAGTATAAATTATATTTAAATAAAAATTTTAGCAGAGTAGTAAATAAAACAATTAAAGTCAAAATAATCAATATTTATTGTTTAAAATAATTACCACTGAACAATCAGCGCTGGTTTAAAATAGCTGGCTTATGGCTAGCAGAATAGTAGATAAAACACTTAATTAAAGTTAAAATAATCAATATTTATTCTTAAAAATGATAACCACTGAATAATCATTTGGTCATCATTGGTCAATTTTTAAAGCGCGCCAATTTGTCTCCGCCCCTTTGATCATTTTTTCATTAAAATTATAAATTGATGTATTAAATTGGTAACGAATACTATTAATTTAATATCTGAACGAAATAAAATGTTACTACTGTATTGGTGACAAAATATCAAATAAAAAGGAGTCGCAGTCAGGGATCGATAATCGATTTATTTGGTGACAGATCTACCATTCTGAGCACAGAGCTATTATTTAAGTAACAAAACTGTTATTATAAGAACGAAGTTTACATTCATGTAATGCAATATAATTTTATTGGTTATCGATCTCTTATTTTACACATATATTAACATTAATTTGATAATTCATACCTGGGAACAATTTTTGTTTATCTGAGAACGAAAATATTTCGTGGTGATAGATCTATTTATTAGGTGATACAACTTGATGACAAATATAAATTTTGGTGATAGAAAATATAGTTCCCTATTTATAATAGATAGTAAGCTGTAAAACATATTATTATCGACAGATTATGGATAAAAAAAAGACCCGTTCGCGGTTTATAAATATCTACTGTTATATTTATTTATATATGTTACGTTTATTGGTAAAACTCAGGTTTTACTAGTATTTCCCAAGTTTACCGAACTTATGTAAAATGGGGCGACTTCTTTTGACCTGTACCATTCGAATATAATAATAAATGTTGAGGTTGGAAAGAAAACATATAAGTATTTATTTATCTTGGCTAAAAGATGGAAATTAACGATGTTCACAGAACAACCCTCGTACCATGATATCTTGAATACTTGAAATAAATGTGTTACTCTTCAGAGTAGGTAGGTAAATTTTAAGATTTTCTCATAGAAATAAACAGGACAATACTGTCGTATTGTCACAGATATTGTCCTGTTGGCGACCTTAAAGCTCATACCATTAACAAAATAACACGAAGAAGTAATAATTCGTATATTTTCTCAAGGTATTAGGCTGTAGTGTACATGTGATTTGCGTCACATCTCATATTACAAGTCATTTGTGTGGTAATTACATACACAATAGTGTCTAATAAAATTATTCATAATCACTGTATAATCACACAGTGGCAGTCATTTAATGCTGTTTGTCATGGATAATTATTTTGCGGTTTGCAAATCTCTGAATTTCTAAACGATGGACTGAAAATTTCCCATTAGAAAGGTACATTATACTAGAATGGTCTATATTTTTAACACGGATTTATTAGCTTCACCTGTATGTATGTATGTAATTAACTCCTTTAGATTCAATTTTGATCCACTTTAAAATGACAGATTAAATTAAAACTTCGCCACAAAAAATCTTTTGATGTGTGTTTTTAAAACGAGTTTTTCGGTTTTTAACTACATTATAAAAAACAATACATTACCATTTAAGAACATTAATTCACCTTTAGCATACAAAAAACGTAAATTTTTAAATTTCCCCAAAATTAGTTTACTTTCATTTATCTGGCAACACGTTAAATTCAGATGACATTTTGTAATCGTTAAAAATTTAAACTCTATCGTGTGCTCTATCGTAATTCCTACGAGTAAAAGCCTTATTTATATTTATTCATTGTTTATTCCTAATTTATTATATTTAATATGGTTTTAAGTACTTATTTACAACATATTTTGTTCTACTTAATAAAAAGTATAGTGAGAGGTGATTATCTGAAACATGAATATATTCAGCTTAGATATTCAGTATGCTAATGAGTTGATACTTCGTTTTTTTCTTGCATCTCATCAAAGGTAATTACTTTTTTACGACCACCGGGCATCCATAAAAAATGTCATTTTGTTTTGCTGTGACGCTGATGGCATATTCTGCTTAGTTTGTTATTAATTTGAAACATACATGTTCTCCAGAAACCTATTTTTTTAAATTACTTAAAACATATATTTTATAGTAACAAAATAATGAAAAATAGGTTAGCCCTTGGTGCACGAGTCCGACTCGAACTCGGCCGGTTTTATTTATATTACTAAATAAAAATCGTTTAGATAATAGGACTTTAATAACAAAATATGGAAGTATAATCCATACTAATATTATAAATTCGAAAGTAACTCTGTCTGTCTGTCTGTCTGTTACTCAATCACGCCTA
>CAJQZM010038857.1:24158-48664 GCA_907164665.1 Colias nastes
GTTGTTTGTTCGTAAAACGGCGTCCGTCTTTTTTTATACGTCCATGGATACTTACATATTAATTTTAAATATTCGCATTTCTAGTAATTTTCACAAACAAGTTTTGAAAAAAGAAATTCTTTCGCCTCTGAGGAATCGATAAGAAGTAGACTAAATAGAAACTAGGTATCTATGTATATTTTTTTATGATACTGTATATTATATTATACTAGATTTCCGCCCGCGGCTTCGCCGGCGTTTTCAAAGAAAAACTCGCATAGTTCCCGTTCCCGTGGAATTTCCGTGACCTATCCTATGTGTTAATCCAAGTTACCTTCTATATGTGTGCTAAATTTTATTGTAATCGGTTCAGTAGTAGGTATTTGCGTGAAAGAGTAACAAACACACACATACACATCCTCACAAACTTTCGCATTTATAATATTAGTTTAGTAGGAGGTAGGATAGGATAGGAAGGATTAATTAAATGTGATCTATATTCTGTGCATTTATGTTTATGTATACAAATAAGAAAAAAATATGGTGAAATATGTGCTGGTGAAAGTATTTTACATTTGGTCGTTAAAAACAAATGTAAGACGTTTTATTAAACAGCACCGTTTAATTAATTGAATACATAGTAATTAGTAATGTTATAAATTTTTGAACAAAATATTTTCTCATTCAAATTTATTATATTTCTTAAATATTATGTAGATATATTTTTCATTTCATTTCAATAAATATATTTTATGTACTTATCTATCTATTTCATTTTTTTTATTAAGTATTACGGCTGGTCACCTACTTGTCCGTAAAGAAATCGATCAGTGAAACAGATGTACAATAATGCATCTGCCCCATATCCACAGGACTTCACAAAAAACATCGATCAAGTGCGAGTCGGACTAGCGGCATTAGGATTCCGTACAAATAAGCCAAAGATCAACCGCAATAAAATCACCCATCCGATTTTTGACTGCGCCAACCGTTGCTTAACTTCGGTTTCTTATTAGGCAGGTATTTGTTGAAATAAATAATTTCAGAACTGTCTAACTATCTCGGTCGTCGGTCTATTAGATGCAGCCTACAGAAGGACAGCGAAGCCTCAGTAATAGTGTGGTAGTGTCTCGTTTTACCCTTTCACTACGGATCCCTAAAAACAATAAAAATTCACATGTAAAGGTTAACGACCCACCTTTACATAAAAGGTAAGTATGTTATTGTTATGTAGAGTTTCGTCATTCATTTTGTTTCACTTTTATTACCTTACATATTTGTGTCGCGGAGGGTAAAGGCTTTTTAAAGATGAAAATAAATCGTCCAAATGTACCCGCATAACTTCCGAATGACTGTACCAAACTGGATTCAACCGACCTCAAAAAAGTAGGCTTTCGCAGATCGACTTTATTTTTAAAATAAACGATATCATATTGTCATTTGTGTAATATAAGAAGATTCATAATAATTGTATTTTCTAAAGTTCTTTTAAAATTACCTATTTAGTTATTAATGCGACACTAAAAGTAAAAACCCTTAAATTTATTTTCATTCTGTTTCAAGCTTATTTCAGGAACTGCTAAACCGATTCTTTTGCGAATTTCACAAATAGATAGACAAGATAATAGGGCATCATATAGGCTATTTTTAATCCCAGTTCGATTTCTTACTTTTTACTCCTACACGAATGAAGTCGTGGGCAAATTGCTAATTCCACAAATAGATAGACAAGGTAATAGGGCATCATATAGGCTATTTTTAATCCCAGTTCGATTTCTTACTTTCTCCTACACGAACGAAGCCGTGGGCAAAGTTAGTTTTTTAGTTACAAGCTATGGTTTCACTCGCTGGCAAAATCCAGTATTGCTTTAGCTCATGTGTTATTCTGATCTATAAATTTTAATCTATATTACCTACTGTAGATATGTAGGTAGCAGTGAAATCCGCTCAGTATTTTTTTTCATGAGTCACAAACATACATACATCCATCCTTACAAACTTTCTTTATAACGATTAAGTAGCAAGTAGTATTCGTTATAATATTAAGGGCCCTTAGTAAGTGAAAACGGAAAAATGGACTGTTATCTATGAGCTATAATTGAAAATATTGAAGTTTTATCGCACTGAAATTTCTAATATGTATTACAGAACGTATGTGTGATGGGATGACTGTTTCCAAAACACGATTGGAAAAATTTTGCTCGATAAAAAAAATCCTGAAGTTACCTCTAAAATCTATACTTAATATTATAAATACGAAAGTAACTCTGTCTGTCTGTCTGTTACTCAATCACGCCTAAACTACTGAACCAATTTTCATGAAATTTGGTATGGAGATATTTTGATATCCGAGAAAGGACATAGGCTACTTTTTATCCCGGGAAAATGACGCAATCCCGGAAATCCCACGGGAACGGGAACTTTGCGGTTTTTCTTTGACTGCGCGGGCGAAGCTGCGGGCGGAAACCTAGTATCATATAAATGCTCATTACAACCGTATTTTACGATAATAATTCGTATAAAATCACAAATACATAGGTATTTACCTTCTCGATTTCGTGACTGTTTTAGATTTAGAAAATACTAAATAATATTTTCTTCACTTTTTGATAAAAATGTGAATGGCGCTTACGATTTTTAGTTTCGAGCACGTTGATTCCATACTAAACGCGGACCCCCTCACCCCTTACCTCAGGCGCGAATAGCTGAATTTTCGCTGACCGCCTAACCCCTCTTAAGTAGGAAGTAGTACCTATTGAGTTATGATATTCAATGGTTCATTCTTTGGGTTTAGTCATAGTCATTTAAAGGCCATTGACATAAAACTTACGTCATGTTACAGTAATTCTTCCAATCATATTATGTAAAGTTAATTATGATAAAAGAGTAAAAGAAAGCTATTAATTAATATACTTAAAAAAACTAAAAAAACACGTTTTATCTCATGAAAATTATTATTTTTTCATTGTTACTTGTAACCGATCCTTGATATGTACGTACAAAGTTAGAATTAAATCTGTCCGTTTAAGGTGATTGCTACGATCTGTTCCCAGCCAATGTCCCGCTAGATGGCGCTGAATTCTACATTTCTAGTTTATTTGAGTTTTTGCGTAATTGGAAAAGATTAAGGTCGTAGGAATAGTCATGGCGGTTACTGAATATTATATTTTATTGAAATATGTCATATCATTGCCTTAAAATCCACCCAATTCGGTAAAAAAATGCATTATAACATCTGTCATTGCATACAGGGTCGTTTACACACACAGACGTATACAAAAATGATAAAGATTTAAGTCTAGATGGCGTGAATGTAAAACAAGTAGGATTGTTATAAAAATAAAAGTTATATTTGTTGGCGTAAACTATTTTGTTGTAATTTTGGGAAATAAATAATGTCAAAATTGATTACAATAAAACGCAGTTTTATTTTATTACATTACACTATTGTTTTTTTTATCAAAACATGTATTTGAAGTAGCATATACCTATGATATAATATTATGCTAAGAATAATTATTCATACAACAACAAATCTAAAACACTATTTACTATGGAAAAAAACCAGGAAGGTGAAAAAGATATTTACGATTTCGACGCACTCGACTTTTAGTAAAATATAGTAGGTAAAAATTAAACAATGGTAATGTAAATTCTAAACAAACTACTACCAAAATACAATTAGAACAAAAATCATTTGACTTGTTTATTTCACCCAGAGGCCAGAGGCGGCTCGTGACAAAATTGTATAGGTGTTCACTTGAAATAAAACAACGAAAATACAATAGCGTTCGGGATGATTTATTACAAAAAAATGAGCACCACATTTTATAAATGTCTATAACACTAAAAATTACAAAGTACAGGCTATTTCAAAACGAATTCAATGACTAGGTATCAATAATTAGTAAATCACCGAATTTGCATTCGCGAGCGTAGGTATCCATAGTGTTTGTCACTGACGGTCACTGACCTCTATAACTTATAGTTATAGAGGTCAGTGGTGTTTGTTGTGTAAACATGTATGTATTTGAGTAGTTAGTAGCATATTATATTCTGAATTTCTGATCCATGCCTATTCACTCAAAACTAATAACACTAATGATTTGTAACAGTAAATTATTTCAATAGGTAGGTATTTGAACATTTCCCAACAAGACGTAAGAATAATTATTCGTAGGTATACAAGATACAATAACAAATCTAATACACTATTTATTATTTTATTATTTACTAGCGGTCCGCCCCGGCTTCGCCCGTGGTACATGTTTACGTTTTCTCTCCATAAGAAGTAATAGCTAGAGAGCTAGCGCAAAGCTACCTGTATGTATTTGACCAGACCTGGATTTTTGTGTGTTGATTCCCCTAATAATACCTACTATACATGAGATGAGGAGTCACTAAGCCCAGAGTGGTGGACGGGGCGCGCGCTTAGGTAAGACAGGTGGAAATTTTTGGCGAACTTTGAAACCATTTGACCACGTCTGCCATTTTGATATTTGAAAATAGATTATTATTACTATCGGAAAATAACAATGGCAGACCATTATCACGCGGATAACATTCTGGCAGACACTTATGAAAGTGCTGAAAAAAATACAATTTTGAAAGTATTTGACCAGATCTGCCATTCATATATTTTATTTATTAGGGTCTTAAAAACTTATTTTCGAAACGGCAGACATTTTCATTGCGTACAGACTTCAGCAGACAACAAAACTTTACAGACTTCAGCAGTCAACAAGACTTAGCTTCTACATGGTCAGATGTATATATGTATTACGTTCCCTGACCTTACATCAATGATTTACTTTATTAATGTTTTTATGGTCATTTACATTTAATTTTGAAAACTATGGAATAAAATTTATAAATTTGATGATACAAAACTAAATATACATTTGTAAAGAATCTCAAATATAAAGTTGTGTTGCAAATAACAAATCATCATTTAAATATTTAATTTATTTCTTTATTTAAGAAACAATTAACAATTACAAAACAACATAAAAAACACGCATGCATTTATTGAAATGTTCATTCATCATCACTATCGTATGGCGTTGTGTGACTCGTCTTCATAATCCATTGAATCGGATTCTGTAAAAGTAAAACGTAAATTATATAATAAAAGAAATGAGTAAAGTCAAAAATAATTATTAAAGAGTTAATCATTATAAACTTACCTAGTAAGGCAATGCCTTTGATGTCGCACGATGCCGCCGCGCCGCCAGTGTAGGTACTTCTGCTGCTACATGAAAATATGCTAGGGTTGCAACAAATGGGAAATAAAACAATTGTGATTATTACTATTATGATGTAATCATTTATTCATATGTACATTCAAAACAATTGCGATTATTAAATCTGATGTAATTATTTTTTCATAAATATATAATTATTATTAATTACATAATATATTGCACTGTGAAATATTTACGTATCACTTTATTTTTGATGTTCTTAATTGTCTTTTATAAAATTTAAGTGACGCATTCGCATTGGGATCAACAATCCGATAAGAAAAGAATGGAGACAACATATACATAGCTTTGATTTCAATTCTACAGATACAAAATATACAATCTATCTAAAATGATACAACGGATGTTTCCTGCGTTTTCTCGTCAAAATACCGAAACAACGTAATTATTGTATAGTAGTTGGGCGTGAAAGTAAAAAAACAAATGAAAAGTGTTTTCCATATGATTATTTATTAAATTTACGCGATTAAGAATAATTTCAACGATACAATTTAGTAACCGAGAATTCAGAGGATTAAAGAAAATACCTGCCTGATCATTTTATCAAACTCTAAAAGAATTATGGTTATTTCGCATCACTCGGTTTATTAGTTTGGTAATAATTATTAAAGGTACAACCCTAGCCATTGAGTCGAACGGTAGGCAACACAATATCGACTTTGTGCGGGTACATATGGTACATTTCTTCTTGCTGTGAAGCGTAATTATTATTATTAAGATTTTTTAGGCTATTTTGAATCAGCTGTTCTAATTTAATTCTAGAAATTTATTAAAACGTGATTTTTTTAAAAGTATATTATGAGTTTATAAATACCTCAACCAATAGTTATTGTGTCCTATCCTCATTTCTTTATATCTTGGTAGTTAACTAAAGTGTTAAATTTACATAACCTCAACAACAACATTTACACTGCCACTGCACTAAAACTAAGTAATATGGAATCCATCACACAGTCTATTGATCAGATGTTTGAAGTGTTTAACCACAGAATGGATGAGTTCCAAAAGGATCTCCAGACAATTTCAACAGCCCCAATGGGTAGCCCGTCTTCTAAATTAGCGTCTGACTTTACAGTCTTTCGCACATTTGTCTTGACATCACTACAGTGTCTACAGTCTGAGGTTATCCTCCTGAGTAACAAAACAAAAGTACCTACGACGGACGACCACGCTTCGAGTTGCCAAACACACAGCCAAACAACAATAATGAGTAATAAATTGTTTACAAAAAAAAACAAGTTTTCCATTTTTCTGTATGAGTAGACAGAACTTCAAAACGCCACCTGCTACGGTTTATATTATGAACGATGGTTATAAAAATAAAAGTTATATTTGTTGGTGTAAACTATTTTATTGATCAATAATTTTGGAATTAACTGTCAACATTGATTACAATAAAACGCAGTTTTATTTTATTACACTATTGTTTTTTTATCAAAACATGTATTTGAAGTACCATATAATATTATGCTGATCCAAGCATTTTCACTCAAAACTAATATCACTAATGATTTGTAAAAGTAAATTATTTCAATATACATTTCATAACCAACAAGTAAGAATAATTAATTATTATTCCTACCTACAACAACAAACCTAAAACACTATTTACTATGGGAAAATAACCAGGAAGGTGAAAAACATTATATTACCTATTATTTACGATTTCGACGCACTCGACTTTTAGTAAAATATAGTAGGTAAACATAATATTATGGTTTTGATTTTTGCTACTAGTATAAGAAAACTGCGTGTTCAAACTACTTGTTTGTCTGTCTGAAAATTCGGAAGTACTTTGGTAGTTTACCGATTTATAATAATATTGTATATATCGTTGTTTAAAAAATATTCAAACACAATAAAATATGATATACTGATTTATCACTGGTTTCAGTGATGAACTGATGAGTCAATGTTAGCCACTATACTTTCGTCATACGTGTGTATGATTGATGTGATTTGCAACGTGGTGATATTTCAGAAAAATCACGGGTCAAATTGTCCCACCGAAAATATAACTGCGTTATAAGAATAACTATACCTACGATAAATTATACATAATACAATATAGTCTCAAATGCATACTAGTGAAATATTTTATTTGAATCAATAAAATAAAAAAAAAATAAAAAATAATAATAATACAAAAATAAATTCACAACACAAGAAAATCCGCGCGCAAATCATAGCGCGTGACAATGAAATCAAGAACTTTCGAGCCGACGCGACGCGGACGACGAAGGAGCCTAACAAAAGTACCTACAATCATAGGCGGCTCGTGACAAAATTGTATGGCCGTGTTCACTTGAAATAAAACAACGAAAATAGGTACCTGCAATAGCGTTAGCAGTACAAAAAAAAATGAGCACCACATTATAAATGTCTATTTATACACTAAAAATTATAGAGTATTTCAAAACGAATTCAATTATTATTTAGCAATAATTAGAAAATCCCCGAATTTGCATTCGTGATCGTATTCATAGTGTTTGTCTACACTAATATTATAAAGAGGAAAACTTTGTTTGTTTGTTTGATTGTAATGAATAGGCTCATAAACTACTGGACATTTTACCAATGTTTGCAAGTTTGTGATTACTTTGATAGTTTACCGATTTATAATAATTGTATACTTATATCATTGTTTAAAAATATTCAAACACAATATGATATAGGTACTGATTTATCACTGGTTTCAGTGATGAACTGATGAGTCAATGTTAGCCACAATACTAATCACTTTCGTCATACATGTGTATGAACTATGATTGATGTGATTTGCAATGTGGTGAAATTTCATAAAAATCACGGGCCAATTTTTTGTTTTGAATCCCACCGAAAATACATATATTACTAATTGCGTTATTAGAATAATTAATTACTATACCCACGATCAATTATTACAATTTACAATATAGTCTCAAATGTATACTAGAGAAACATTGCAATTTGAATCAATTAAAATGCATAGCATACAAAAATAAATTCACAACACAAGAAATTCCGCGCGCAAATCATAGCGCGTGTCAATGAAATCAAGAATGTAATTTTATATCAAGCCGAACGCGGACGACGACGCCGAACTAAAGTACCTACAGTACCATTTACCTTCAGTGTACAATACAGTTTACAGACTTACGACGGACGAACAATAATGAGTAATAAATTGTTTACAAAAAAAAACATAGTTTCTAAGGTCATTAGTTTTATTTTATTGTTATTTTCTTTGAACGATTGGAAATGAAATTACTCAATTTTTACACAGAACTTTGATTTATTAGAATTATGCTCATTATGTATAAGATAACGAACGCGAATGCACGACATCTAGCGTCAATGTCTAAACATCGCCTTTCGTTTAGATATTGACGCGCTAGATCTGTAATAAGTATATAGTCTATGCGCTAGATGTCGTGCTTTATGTCGTGTTTCGCTTGGCAAAAGTCACGCACACTACTGTAGAAGTGTCAAATTTTTCCGGTATTTTACTGTTGTTTTTCTAAGTAAATATTGTAAATTATTGATTAAAAAGGTCGAACGCGCACACATTTCATTATAGAGAAGTGATAAAATGATTAGTTTTAAAGAAATAGTGTCTGTGTTAAGTGTTTAGAGGTAATCAAAAATGTATGGAGGGACGGTCGGAACATCAACCTTAAAGTGGGTCAAAATCTTAGAGTATACTGTACCTAATATACATCCTACTAATATTGAAAGTTTGTGAGTCTGTGTGTGTGTGTGTGTGTGTGTGTTTGTTACTCTTTCACGCAAATACTTCGATCCGATTACAATGAAATTTAGCACACATATAGAGGGTAACTTGGATTAACACAAAGGATAGGTTTCATCCCGGAAATCCCACGGGAACGGGAACTATGCGGGTTTTTCTTTCAAAACGCGGACGAAGCCGCGGGCGGAAAGCTAGTATACTCTAAGATCAAAATGGACTCTAAAGGAGTCGCAGCTTCAACTGTATGTTTGCTGACGGTTACATGCAAACATAGTTGTTGTTGTTGTTGTTTCTAAATATAACGGAAACGGACTGGTATGTTAGCGGATACATATTAAAAACAAAACTTAATTTAAATATATCGTGCCTATAAACGAGACCAAAGTGATTTAAGAGCATTAAAGCCTATATTATAATTTCTAAATTATTTAAATAAAAAGAAAGTGTGAATATAATATGAATGGAATTGTTTATAAATTTTTTACACTCATAAACTTAATTATAGTTCCGGTATTGTTTTGAGAATGTGTAATCTTGAAGAAAGAAGTTGGAAAGTTCTTAAACAACATAATTAAGTGAAGTCCCATGTCCCCTGGTGGTGTAAGGGGCAGCTATACATTATACATCTGTTTCACTGATCGATTTTCTTTAGGGACAAGTAGGTGATCAGCCTTTAGTTTTTTTCTTCGTCTCCAGTCTCCACCGGGAATCGAACCCAGGACTCCTCAGTGTTACGCTCACGCGTCAACCACTGTACCAAGGAGGCGGTCATTATATAAACAACATAATAGTAAGTACATACTTATTTACCTGACTGTTCCAAATAAGGTTATGTTTTTAGTGTATGTTTTATGAAGGTGGATAATATATTCTATTAAAGTACTAGCGGTCCGCCCCGGCATCGCCCGTGGTACATGTTTGCGTTTTCGCTCCATAAGAACCATCCTCGTACTTCAAGGAATATTATAAAAAAAGAATCAACGAAATCGGTTCAGCCGTTCTCGAGTGCGCTTACCCACACATTTTGCGATTCATTTTTATATTATAGAGTAGCTGCGCTTCGCGGTGTCACCCGCGTGGCTCCGCATCTATTGCAGGTCTTAGCGTGCTGATATATAGCTTTCCTCGATAAATGGGCTATCTAACACCGAAAGAATTTTTCAAATCGGCCCAGTAGTTCCTGAGATTAGCGCGTTCAAACAAACAAACTTTTCAGCTTTATAATATTTTCCAATACGTCATGCAGTGAAATGTGGCCAAGTATATAATTACAAATTTCTTTCGCGCTCTCTAGCGAAATCGGCTTTAAAAGTTTACAGATTTCAGCTTGTTATGTCGTTTAATTAATAACTAAAAAAAAGAAGAAATTTCTTTGGTAAGATTCAAAGATACCAAAATCGTCGCCTTACTCCATGACGTGACGGTATTGCCATGACGCGACCTTGAAATTTTACTCTCAACGCGACTAAAGAAATATCACTTCAAAATATGTAGCTGATAAATTATTATTATTAATAAACATGTCAATTTGGATATAAATTATGAATTTTAAATGGCGTTTACAAGGATTTACTTTTATCACCCCAGAATTTAACAGTCAACTTTGACTTCTGAATAATAATTTATTAATTCTAAAAGAACTAATTATCTTTAAATCAATATTATGAAGAGGTACCAGTATTTTGTTTACCTGTTAGGCTTTAACTCCAAAACTACTCGTTCAACTTTAAACATATAGGTCCTATTAAAAAGATCTATCTTTACCGAATAACAGGGGCTTTATTTCCTTTATCCCTGATAAAATAGGAACAGCCAACTAAAATAAAGAGAAAGCAACTGTGTACTATTTATCTGAAATCTATATAGGTATCTACAGTAACAGAATTTCTCTTGAAGCACTAAATCCCTTGTGGTCTAAGCCACTTTCTAGACCTTTTCAAATGTCTAGACTCAAAGTGATCTGTCAAGAATAAGCCGTGTAAAACTAGCTTTCCGCCCACGGCTTCGCCTGCGCAAAAGAAAAACCTGCGTCGATTGTTTGAATAAAAATGTCTAACTTTTTAATAGGTTTACATACTCGTAAACATAACCAAGTAGGTTCCATTTTACTTGTATATTGACCTAATAAAAATATTGTAGACATGTCATCACATTGACTTTGGCTTGGTTGGTCACTCTGCCTTCCAAGCCAGAGGTCGTGGGTTCGATTTCCACCAAGGGCAAATATTTGTGTGATGAACATCGATGTTTGCTCTGTGTCTGGGTGTTAATTATCTATATACCTAAGTATGTATTTAAAATTATTAATGTTACATGTTTATCAGCCATCTGGTTTTAACACAAGCGAAAAGCTTAGTATGGGATCAGATCGTGCCGTGTGTGAAAAATGACCGCAAATTTTTTTTATGTAGGTATAATTTCACAAGATTGGGATGACTATACTATTGTTATTGTAATTCTACCATTTGGCTCATCCATTTTTGCATAATCATGCTTATCCAAGCAATCTTAATATATATAAATCTCGTGTCACAATGTTTGTCCTCAATGGACTCCTACCGATTATAATAAAATTCGCACACCATGTGCAGTTCGATCCAACTTAAGAGATAGGATAGTTTAAACATGTAGGTACCACGGGCGAAGCCGGGGCGGACCGCTAGTAAACATATAAAATACTTAATGACTAGGCTTCATTATAGTCTATGCAAAAAAAATCTATGCAGTATATATAGTATAGGTACTCAAGTTTTATATATTGTGCTGTCCTTGATAAATAAATGTATCTATCTTTCTTTCTTATATAGGTAGGTAGTGTTTTAAACATTAAAGAGGTAATGGAGTTAAAACACGCCACAATATGTAAAGAAATTAAAGAAAACGCGATTTATTCATGCATTCTATGCACTTTACAGCGAGCGTGGGGGGGCGTCCATAAATTACGTCAAGTCAAATCTCATCTAACCTTACGTTACGTTTTCAAAAAATTGAAAAAACACCTCACTAATTTATGGACGCCCCCTAACTCAGGTGAAATCAAACGCAAAAAAATACCACACCACAATATCGTAAAAATAACAACACGAAGGAAATTTCCATAACAGACCATGGCTACTAGTTATGCAAGAAATATATAAATCTTTCGTAACGCGCCATTTTAAAGATATATCGATTATAAAACTATTAATGGCACGAAAACCTTCCATAGATTTTCGCGGACGCTCTATCAGCCATGTGTAACAAAAAAAACGTAAATATTATTCAACTACCTACCTAATTTTAGATTTACACGTGTTTTTAACTTCTAGTATATCTTGATGAATAAGACTAGTGAGGATATTTATGTTTACTACTAATATTATAAATGCGAAAGTTTGTAAGGATGTGTATGTTTGTTACTCTTTCACGCAAATACCTACTACTGAACCGATTACAATGAAATTTAGCACACGTATAGAGGGTAACTTGGATTAACACATAGGATAGGTTTCATCCCGGAAATCCCACGGGAACGGGAACTAAGTATGCGGGTTTTTCTTTCAAAACGCGGGCGCTTTTATATTCTTGTGTTGTGAGAAAATTCCCACAGATAAGGTTTTAACTAAGGTAATACTCGTAGGTAGGTAATGAATCAAAATCCAAAATTCACTTTGAAGCTGCGACAAAAATGCATAAAAAGAGAAAGGTTATGTTGTCATTCGGAATATTTTCTTCCGGTGCCCTTATTTTATAAAATTGTTATACACATAGCAATTTAAAAAGTTATGGCGGGAAATGAATACGTCATAAATGTCGAAACTTGTGCGTGACATTAAAAAAAAATGATGATTCTTGTTTTAGGCGGGAAAGTCAGATACAGTATACAGATAAATAATGCATAGTACCTAGGTACCTATCTGATATAGATTTTATAAAACATTGAAAATATTGTCAAGTGAGGTAGTTAGATAATTTAAAATTATACAAGCCGGTTTTATTATCCAGTTGCAATGATTGTTAATAATTATATTAGACGCAGAGGTCGTCAATTATAATGTTATTACGTCGAATGGACGGTTAATCTACATACAAGGGAATAAATTGCAGCTTCTGGCTATATTCACATAACTTTCTAAGTTGAACGTTAACCACACGTTAACTTGTACACTAAAATTAAAGTAAATTGGTCTGGAACTAATTGTTCCAATTTTAGTAATTTCGATACTTTAGTTAGTTTTAAATAAAACTATGTATTAGTATATTTAAACTATACTGATAATTAAACTAGCAATTCGGCGAACTTTGTATACAAAGTTATTATTACGCTGAGATGAGATGAGGGAAGTTCAACTTTACTACATGCTTTACTACGCTTTATATTTTTTGTGTATAAAATACACCTTATTCCAAACAATAAATAAATATTGAATGAATGATCAAAACCACACAAATATTCGATTTCTATTGACAGACCACTAATATGCATGCTAATTTGACATTACATACGGCTGTTTGTCGTCAGCCTTTGCCTGAATGAGTGAAAAAAACACAAACTTTCACTTACCAAAAAGGATTATATTGACATGCAATAGGCACACAAATCACGAGAAAACAAATGAAATAAAACAGCACACACGTGCACGCAACACGATGGCACAGAATACATAATAGTAGCTAAACGCTACAGAACGGACACTCTCCGCCTCCCGCCAAAATTAAACTTACCTCACCCCCTCGCGATCAGACATAAAATGGGCCATATTTTTCTGCAAGGACGATACGCAACGAAGATTGACAACATTAATCAAATTGACTTAAAGTAATTTTATTATTTTGGATTTGTGATTATCGTTTTTCGTAGAAAATGGTTAGATATTGTGCTGTTTACGGATGTATTTCATCAGAAAAACGCGAATTTTTTTTTACGCTAGTCACAAATGTGCCAACCATAAAGCGTTAACACACACATTTGCAGTCTCTACAGTGTGACTGTCAAAACGATCATTTTGTATGGAGTGTCCGGGGTGTGACGATGGTATAAATCTGACTGGTTTTTACTTTTTATTTTTTAACAGTTGAAATGGGATGCTAGATGCGAAATTTTCCATTGCAACGTGGAGTAGTTTTTAGGTCATAACAGCTCATATGCATATGTTGATATTTGCTTGAGAAGTTTTATTGCATTTATTAATTAAACTAGTTACATAACCAAATCTGATTTGCTTAGCGTTGTAAGAAATACTTATAGACTAGTGAAGATTGAAGGCTATGTTTGAGTTAAATTAATCATAAAAAATAAACTTTGTTAAATTTACGATATTTTGTAAAGCTTACCAAATTGTATTGTAAATTTAAAACAATACAATTAACGTTACTATGATTAATGAAATAACTGAAATAAGCTCTACAATTATGAATAAAATAATTATTCATTTATTGTAGAGATTTAGTAATTGAAATCTATCGGAATGATTAACAAAAACTCTAATCTTATTTGTATATGATATTGTTGTATTGTTTAATACTGAGATTATACTGTAATTGTACAAACAAAATAATAAGATTTAATATAGGTACCTAAACTTGATACAGTTAAAATTTTTCTTGTTTAGGTTTACGTCACAATTTTAGTTTTCGGATGATTACGTATGTACCTAGGTTTAAAGTATAGTCAGTATGAGTTTACTTTCATTATTTAACATAAGTAATTAACATATTCTTATTAAATAAAACTTCCCCAAATTCGGGGAAATTTTTTAACTGGCAACAAAAACCTTACGAATCTCGCCTACACGAGCGGGCAAATTGTTATTCAACACACGCATAAATATTTAGCACTCGTTAAAATGAGGCTTTGTGATATAGAGATTTCGTATTTTCTGTACATTCTTGTTTGTATATAGGTATAAAATATCATTGACATAGGTAATATCCGGTATTTTTTGAAGTATACAGCCTAGTTGTGCGTACGGTTTTCTTTTCGATTTAAAATTTAAATAAATTTTAATATAACGGAACTGTTAAGTTGCTTCCTGTATTAATTAAATTTATGTCTTTATATTTTAAAATCTTAAACTAATATTATTATGTATCTCTAAACAGCTGTAAAAAATTGTTATTTTTTTAGCGTAGAGATAGCTTTCAATATGTCACAGGAAGATAGGTATGGATTCTGTTAAAAAAACAAATGGAACACGGTGTCACTATAAATTAGTTATTTCACCTTGATCTATCTGTACGACAAAATCTATCGAAATATATCTAGCAGTTCAGTCGTATTAGAATAACAGACAACTTCATTGTGTAAATTTTCATGCCAGCATTTGTATCGAGAAATTATTTAAATTACTGTTAATGACGCCTCCATCAAGTACTTTTTGTGTTATTATTACACATATTCATTAAAATTAGTGATGCAACGAATACGAATACGAATATTCGTATTCGCCGAATAGTTGACATTTACCGAATATTCGTATTCGGCTAATATAAGAATATTTGAAAACGAATATTTTTGTACGCAACTCTATTTACTACAGATTTAAAAATCGCGCGTAAAAATATGACGTGTGTAGAGGCCCTTAACCGCAACGACCGACTGCTGATCCTTTTTTCTTTTTTCAAATTCAAATTCAAATTATATTTATTTGCAAGAATGTAGTTACAAATTATAGATGTTTTAATTACAATATTATGTGGCTAATAGATTCTATCCATTGTTTGGGTGTGCAAATATTAAAAAAGAAAGTTGATTAGTCTAATTATGTATTTAAATGTACACACAATTCAATTTTCACAATTACGCGAACGCACTACGATTTACACGATTTCTTAAGAAAAGAACGAACTAAAGACTTTTTTCAACGGCTGGAAACATCCAGACTGAAAAAAAAAAATCGCCTAAAACCAGAAAATCTACGAATTTTGTTTTTTAAATAAAAATTTGACTATTGTAAATTTTAATTATTAGAAGAGTAAACATTCATTAAATAAATAAGTCTTTTATTACCAAGGCGAAATATTCGTATTCGTATTCGTATTCGCCGAATAGTAGGTTTGATATTCGTATTCGTATTCGTAAAAGTAGTATTCGTTGCATCACTAATTAAAATATTTATTAACAATTTAGAAATATTCAAATAGACTACACTTGTACCAATACATTTTATTGGTGTCATAATAATATGTATTCACTAGATTTCCGCCCGCGGCTTCGCCCGCTATTTCAAAGGAAAACGGGATAAAACCTATCCTATGTGTTAATCCAAGTTACCCTCTATATGTGTGCTAAATTTCATTGTAATCGGTTCAGTAGTATTTGCGTGAAAGAGTAACAAACACACACACACATCCTCACAAACTTTCGCATGTTATAATATTAGTAGGAAGTAGGATAGGATTTATTTCCTCTTTAGATCATTTACATATTTATTTAACTAGACTTCTCTTAGAAGTGCTTTTAAGTCTTCAAATCTAAGCGTCAAATACATAGAAAATATTGACTTCAGTCTATAGGTTCAGAAAGCAATAATTTCTAATAAATTATCTTTAAAATAGTTATTATTTTATTACACACATTCACGCAAAAGAAAACTGTAATTTACCCAAATTGTGAGGGATTCTTGATGGGTAAGTTTCAAACTATGTCATTATCATAGTTTAAAACTAACAGTCAATCAGTGTAAAGAAGTTTCACTTCAAAAGTGAAACTTATGAGTTTTGGCAACATTCAAAGATACCAAAATCGTCACCGTCCATGACGTGACGGTGTTGCCATGACGCGACCTTGAAATTTTACTCTAAACAAAAGGTTTTATCAAATAAAACACACTATAAAAAAAAACAATTTATTCCCGTATCGGCCAATCCAAGTGCACCCTAGTGACGTCTAGAGCGAGCAAGTCTATATCCGCCCGCAACAAGTGCGAGAGGGACGGCCTGCTTCTGGCCAGTTCCCCGTGCAGCCACTCCTTGACTATTTAATTTAACACTAAGCTGATATATAAGAGCACAGGTGTCAGAAGTGAAACTTTTGGCAAGCTTCAAAACCAAAATCGTAACCGTCCATGACGTGACGGTATTGCCATGACGCGATCTAAAAATTTTACTCTCAACGCGCCTAAAGAAGTTCAAAGATACTTAAATCGTCACCGTCCATGACGTGACGGTATTGCCATGACGCGACCTTGAAATTTTACTCTAAACAAAAGGTTTTGTCAAATAAAACACACTTTATAAAAAACAATTTATTTCCGTATCGGCCAATCCAAGTGCACCCTAGTGACGTCTAGAGCGAGCAAGTCTATATCCGCTCGCAACAAGTGCGAGAGGGACGGCCTGCTTCTGGCTAATTCCCCGTGCAGCCACTCCTTGACGTATGTGCCCGCTGATGTTACTAAATGTGCTCGGAATAGTTGCGGGTATTCTGTGAAATAAATAATAATATAAAAATGAAACCCGTTTTCCTTGGTCACGGCATCACGCATGAACGGGTGGACCGATTTCGATAATTCTTTTTTTATTATATTCCTTGAAGTACGAGGATGGTTCTTATGTAGAGAAAACGTAATAATGTACCACGGGCGAAGCCGGGGCGGACCGCTAGTATCCCGTCCGATTAGGGCCCTTCAGGCCTCCTCCACTCAAGCGACAGTCCAAGCCGAGGTTCGAGATCCGCGTGGCGGGGGGACGCCCACCCGCATGTCGCTACCAGGGTGAACCTTCAGTTCACCCCCGCGTCCGCGTTAAAATGTAGAAGCCCTTCTGGCTAACATTGAGAGACACCACACAAAAAAAAAAAAAAAACCGCTAGTAAATAATAAATTCGTTTAACACTTTTATAAATAAACTAGCTTATCGCTCGCGGCTTTGCCCGCTTTGTTTAAAACCTAAAAAATTATATACTAAAACCTTCCTCTTGTATCACTCTATACAGTGTGGAAATTTTCGATGGCACCCGGAGGGAAAGTAGTAAAATAACAAATTTTAGTTAGTTCGATTCCCGGTCGATGCAAGCGAATTTTCGAAAATCTTTGAACGCTGTTCTGTTTCGTTGTAAACATAAAGGAATGTTTTCTTTCAGTAAAATTTGCTATCTTCAGTATTTTAAGTACATACTTTCCCTCCAAGGCCCATCGAAAATTTCCATACTGTATATTAAGAAAAACCGCATCAAAATCCGTTGCGTAGTTTTAAAGATTTACATAACCTGGACATAGGGACAATGAAATCGACTTTGTTTTATTCTATGTAGTGATTAAACATCCTATCCTACTAATCCTACTAATATTATAAATGCTTGTTACTCTTTCACGCAAATACTACTGAACCGATTACAATGAAATTAAGCACACATATAGAAGGTAACTTGGATTAACACATAGGATAGGTTTTATCCCGGAAATCCCACGGGAACGGGAACTATGCGGCTTTTTCTTTGAAAACGCGGGCGAAGCCGCGGCCGGAAAGCTAGTGGTATATAAAGGTCTTACAATTAATTTAGTATTACAGCATGTTAGCCGTCATTAAACAGCATGCAAATTTATGTTATTTTACTTAACTACTTCTAACTTCTTAATACTACTTACCGGGCACCATTTCAGCGCTCAAATCCAATATTTGCCTCGATCTATTGATCAATGGCCGCCGGTGCAAAACTCGTATCGGCGTTTTCTGTTTAATGTTTATCCTAGCCGGATCATTGAGTTCCGTATTACGGTACGTGTTTATGAATTCTATGTCTTTTTCTGTTACTTTTATAGGACCTGTTGTATCCTGAAAATAATTTATATGATTGTAGAAATAAGAAGCAAAATGAGGACCAAACGTTTTATATTTCGTTAAAATCCGTTAAAAAGTCTTTAATTCCTAAAACTAAAGGCACAAATCTATAATAATACCATAAACTAGCTGTGCCCCGCGGTTTTACCCGCATTGCTCCGCTCCTGTTTGTCTTAGCGTGATGATATATTATAGCCTATAGCCTTATAAATTCCTCTTGAATCACTCTATCAATTAAAAAAAACCGCATCAAAATCCGTTGCGTAGTTTTAAATATTTAAGCATACAGAGGGACATAGGCACAAGTAAAGCAACTTTGTTTTATACTATGTAGTGATTAGTAAAGATTTAAATCACTACATAGTATAAAACAAAGTCGCTTTCTCTGTCCCTATGTATGCTTAAATCATTAAAACTACGCAACGGATTTTGATGCGGTTTTTTTTAATAGATAGAGTGGAAGAGGAAGGTTTTAGTATATAATTTATTAGGTTTTAGACAAAGCGGGCGAAGCCGCGGGCGGTAAGCTAGTGTTTTTATATAGTTTTTACTTACTTCATCAAATTTCGAATGTGTAAGCTTAATACATAGCGCTTCATACGTCTTGCATTTTGTCTCTTCACCTTTCTTCAGTTGTATTAAATCATCTCTGAAAATAATTATAATTATTTATATATTATTTTATTAATTATTAACTTCTAATGTATAAAAAAAGGTAGCTAAACTTAACACAACATAAGCTTCATTTTAACACTCAATGTATCGAAAATATTAAAAACAAAAATGAACCTTAATACCCACACTAAGGTACAACCAACACATCTAAATATATACAAAAAATCAAGCAAAAATGAACTTAATTCCCTAAAAAATAAAGCACATACTCACTTGCTAACATAAGTTAGTGACTTGACAACTACGTCACCGCTTTTGCTTATTTCAGCACAAGCTTGTTCCAATTCTTCTAATTTTAATTGTCTTAACGGATCGGAAATCTGCAAAATTAAATTTTTGTATGGAAAATCATAAATTTTGGATAGTCTGTATGTTATTTGGAATTGCTGTATAGATTTTGATAGGACGAGCAAAAGGCGGATATTGAAAAATTAATAAAATATTGTTTCAGGAATATATAAGTTTTTTACTTGCTGTATATTATAAAATAATAATGTTATTATTTTATTACGCAAGTTGTGAGGGTTTCTAGATCCTGTATAAATTTTAAAATCTAATTATAATAGTATTAGCTGTGCCGCGCGGTTTTACCCGCATTGCTCTGCTCCTGTTGGTCTGAGCGTGACGATATATAGCCTATAGCCTTCCTCGATAAATGGGCTATCTAACAACGAAAGAATTTTTCAAATCCGACCAGTGGTTCCTGAGATTAGCGCGTTAAAACAAACAAACTCTTCAGCTTTATAATATTAGTATAGATATAATACCTCGATAGCAAACGGTCTCCCATCCCCCAAACATCTTACATCGACATCTTCTCGGCCGGCTGCGATGAATTTTAATCGACTCTCTACATCACTATCTGAGAAACTGTAAAAATATTTAATAAAAAATATAAAAAATGGTGTTAAAAAGTAAGCTTACATTGTATAGAATTTTAAATTTTGAAATTATTTGCAGGTATATAATATGTATTCCAATCAAAAATAACGTTACAATTACATTTCCAACAATATAACAAATTTTTTAATTTAAACATAGGGGATAAAATAGGTAAAAAAGAACATCAATTAAAAATGTGGAAATTTCGTTTTTAGAAAACTCTGCAATAAAATAAGACCGTTTTTTTCAGAAATATATACTTTACATAAAAACGAAAAAATTCCAACATTTTGCAGACCATACATTCAAATATATTACATACATAAAAACGAAAATTCCAATATTTATAAACTTATTATCAACAGAATAACTTAGATAACATTACTTACTTGAATAACTTAGCCAGCGGCGCGAATATAATTTCCTGTACCGAAGTTGGTAGGACTCTTTTGCCGTCTAGCACCCACGGCGATTGAGGTAGGTTTCTGCTTAGTTTTATGTACCTTGAATTATAAAAAATTGGTTAGGTATAAGAGAAATAGTATAAGTATTGGCAAACACCAACAAAATTGCGTATTAAGTAAACAACTAAATTCAATAACATGTTCTGTATTAAAAAAAATAAGATAGTATTATAATTATAGAAAATATGTGATTATTTTTCTTTTTGACAATAACCTTCTGTATAATTTTTAAGATATTAAAGCCGTTTTATCTATTACTTCCAAAAAACCTTATCAAAATCAATGTCGATAAAAAAAACAATCCTTCAAAATAAAAAAAAACATGATTCCTCGTAAAAACCAAACTTAAAAAAAAAAATACTTTAGGCTAGCAGTGTTGCTAGTGATGCGTTCTATAATGCGTGTTGTGTTGCCAATGTAGAAAAAACCCGCAAAAACCCACAAAAAACCCACCTCCCAGCCAAAACCGCAAAAACCCACAAAAAACCCGCAAAGACCCCCAAAAAACCCACCTCCCCACCAAATAAGCAGGTGCATGCGCGCACACGACGCTCACGCACTGCGCGTGCTCTTGCGTCGCGAGGTTCACACCGCACGCTAGCAGTGTTACATTCTTTAACTAATATAAGCGCCTGTATTGTAGCCAAGATACCAAAAAGCCTTACCAAAAACACAAAAATCTTCAAAAAAAACAAAAAACCCTCTTCCCGCCTAATAAGCCTGCGCATGCACGTAGTGTCGCGTTCTCTAGTGCCTGTAGTGTTGCCAATGTACAAAAAAACCCGCAAAAAAACATGAAAAACCCACAAAAAACCCACCTCCCCGCCAAATAAGCCGGCGCATGAGCGCACACAACGCTCACGCACTGCGCGTGCTCTTGCGCCGCGAGGTTCGCACCGCACGCTAGCAGTGATGCTAATGTTGCGTTTTCTAGCGCCTGGTGTGAAAAAATATCTTTAAAATTAAGAGATTTAATGATACCAGATGGAGTTAGTACAAAAAAAATGTTCGCGTGTACTAGTGTACACACGTAAGAAGTGAAACTTCTTTAAATGACCTTATTTTTCAAAAAATAATTCACTATATGCAACTTTACAGAAATACGTCGAATCACGCGTGGTAAGGATAAGAAAAAGATGGCGCGTAATGAAAAAATGTCACGCGTAACCAAAAAATGTTACACTAAATTTTTTTCGAACCCCGATAAAGAAGTTTCACTTCAAAAAATATGATTTATATGTATAAAACCGTGGTTAGATTAGCATCATAATATGCTATATGTGATCACAGTGTTGCGTTCTTTAGTGTTGCCATAAAACAATAAAAAATACGAAAATCTTGTAAATAAAATTTGGATTACAAAAATCTAATTAAAAAAAGGTAATTTACAAAGTTATTTAATTGTTAAAATCACACTGTATTTAGAAGTTTATATCACCTGTTCAACAGATTGTCTCGTGAATTCTGTGGGGAATCTCCTTTTCTGTTTACTGCGAGATATGAATAAATCCGCCGACACTATTTTGAGGATTTCCAATTCCTGAAAAAAAACACAAAATATGGAATAAAAGGTTGCAAGAAAAAACACAAAAAAAAAATCACAATACTTAAAAAACGTTATGAAAAAAATCTTGTCTACGATTTTATACAATACAAATTTATATTATATTACGAGAAAACTTAATACTTTTTCCGACAAATTAATACAGCAGCCAAAAACAATAAGTTTTTATAAGTAGCATGTATTTAACGTATTGCATTTGAACAAATATTATATATTGCAATTGTATTTGAACGCGCAAATCTCGGGAACTACTGGTCCGATTTGAAAAATTCTTTCTGGTGTTAGATGGCTCATTCATCGAGGAAGGCTATAGGCTATATATCATCTCACTTAGACCAACAGGAGCGGAGCACTGCGGGTAAAACCGCGGGGCGCAGCTAGTACTTTCATATAATTTGAATAATGTTTGATTTTACAGACAAACACTCGAAAAGAAACTTATCAATAAATCTAATAGAATAAATAAATATTTGAAATACCTGCAAATCATTAGGATAATCCAAATGCACCGTTATAAGGAGCGGTGAGTCCATATCAAACTTTTTATCAATATTGACCGCCACTCGCTCCCTGAATGTCATCTTCCATGCGTCTTTTAGTGGAGTAATTATATCTGAAAGTAAATAAATAATTCTATTTTTGCACTAATATTATAGGGTGGAAAAATCATTTTGTTTGTTTGTGACAAATTAACTCAAAAACTACTCAGTAAAGGGTTTTTGTGACAGATGACTACTCAGATAGGCTTTTTTGATGGATTTAATTTAATTTATAATTGACTAGCTTACCGCCCGTGGCTTCGCCCGCTTTGTCTAAAACCTAATAAATTATATACTAAAACCTTCCTCTTGAATCACTCTATCTATTAAAAAACCGCATCAAAATCCGTTGCGTAGTTTTAAAGATTTAAGCATACAAAGGGACATAGGGATATAGGGACATAGGGACAGAGAAAGCGACTTTGTTTTATACTATGTAGTGAAGCTGCATTCAAGTGCATTAGTTTTTATTTGATACAAACTTATCATTTAGTCAGTTTTATTTTTTCTGCTTCTAAATGAAAAATATATTTAAAAAATGTGAAGAGAAGTATGAATAAAAACCTACTTGCATCATAATCTGGGAATGTGTCCTTTATTTTCAACGCAATTATTTTCTCTCGCATTATCGTTGAAATTGGAGCTGACAAGCCACATGTGTAAGACTCACATTCATAGCTGAAAAATAAGGTATTTTTTGTTTATAGTTGATAACTAGAAAAACTTTAAAATTATAAGTGAAACTTCTTTAGGCGCATTTAGAGTAAAATTTCAAGGTCACGTCACGTCACCATCGCGTCATGGAGTAAAGTGACGATTTTGGTATGTTCGAATCTTGCCAATGAAGTTTCACTTCTGACACGTGCGCTGGGCACACACGCTCTTTTTTTATTCTCTACCATTTAGTTAAAAAAAGATAATATCAGGGGTGTTTAAATCTGTACAAATACATGACATTGCTAATATAAGTACATACATGAATAAGTTGTTATAAAAATTAGTTTAGCTATCTCAGAGAAGCATAGCAACAAACACAATGATAAATTTTATGTATGTGTAACTTTACATTTACATCAAACAAGCAAATGCTCATTCTAACTCCACTTGTTCTTTGTGCGTTCAAAAAGATTCTATGCAGTGCGATAATACTGAAGAACACTGAATACAAGTTTTTACACTAAAACATCACAAAAGAATGCTCTTGCTCTAGCTCTATGTTCGTTTGATGTAAATTCACTGTTAGAATAAGATATTAATTGGAAGAAATTATATTGCTGGGGTCCGAATGTCGAAAGACGCAGCCTCGAATCCCATCTCTGTATCAAATATTTAGGTACTACTAGTATTACCTCAAAACAATTTAAACACAGTCTAACTTTAAACCGGGGATCTGTCACTTTAATAGTTGTCTATGTGAAATACGACAAAACCAGATTAAAGAGAATCCGCGCTTAAAGTTAAACCCTGTCTAAAGTTTTTGTGGTAAGACAGTACGTGTTTAAATTCTAAAATATTCAACATACTTTTTCTTCTGAAATATTTCCTTAATGCTGCAAATAGTGTGGTCCCAATAATCCTCTTGAAGCACACCAAGACACCCCACGCACACATCTATCTTTTGTTTCTTATTTGGAGGATATAACGGACTAT